>VVHJ01038069.1:12526-25873 GCA_015107715.1 Tylochromis polylepis
AATGACATGTTTAAAAAAAAAAAAAAAAGATACAAAGATATAAATAAAAATTCCAGTTCACACTGAAAGAAAGTCTTGTGCACATCAGGGTAGAACTCCTACATGAACCTTTATTAAAACACGTCTGTTTTCGTTATCTCGCAGAAACCCCGGCGTGGCAGCTGGACCAAAGGGAGGAAGAGGAAGAAGCCAATGAAGGACAGCAACGCTCCCAAGGCCCCCCTGACGGGCTACGTTCGCTTCATGAACGACAGACGGGAGCAGCTACGGGCAGAGCGTCCAGACGTGCCCTTTCCAGAGATTACAAGGATGCTGGGCAACGAGTGGAGCAAGCTGCCCCCCGAGGAGAAGCAGGTCAGCAGAGAAGTTCGAGACAGGATTACACAGTGAGCACGCAGTGGCGGAGAGACATGTGTCAAAACATTTCTGTCTGCATTTCTTTCCAGTTGTATGTGACTCTGTTTTAAAATGACCTGCAGAAGGATTAAAAACAAATCTCTATGTTTTCACTTGCATCCAACTATGGAGGTGCAGCTTTTGAGAAGGCAGTGGAAGAAAATGAACAGAGCAGAAGCAAGCAATATTCATCTGGAACATGTCAACACAGAATATCCCTTGCCAGATTTAACAATACCTCAAACCAGCAAAGCGTCATGTAATTTTTCACTTTGCACAAAAACGGTTTAGGGAAAAAGTTCCCTTAGAATCCATAGCAACAGTGTGTTTGGAGCTGACAAGGAAACTCTGACGGCCTCTAACAGATTGTATTGCCGAAGCTTGATGCCTTCAAATACAATACAAGAATAGCAGAAATGAGCATCGTCTTATGATAGAAACATTTACAGTTTTGTTCTAACAGATTAATGTTTTTTTTATTCCAGTCCCAATATATAGATGGACCACTGAGATTAAGATACCCATTTAAAGATCCAGCAGAACGGTAATCATTTTGGAGTCCCTTTAGCTCACATGAACAGCTCACAAATGCTAGCAAAAAAGAAAAGAGAATGAAAAATCCTCATTCTTACTCAAGTATTTATACTATTCAGTGTGGGAGTTTTTCTTCTTGCTGTTTTTACAGAGAATATTTGAAATGTCTGGACATGTTTT
This sequence comes from Tylochromis polylepis, assembly GCA_015107715.1. Lineage (NCBI taxonomy): Eukaryota > Metazoa > Chordata > Actinopteri > Cichliformes > Cichlidae > Tylochromis > Tylochromis polylepis. Next base: position 13,637 of record VVHJ01038069.1, read on the forward strand.
GGTTTCCAAAGTTGGCAGAGAACATGTGCAACTTCGCTGCCGATGTGTTTCACATAGAGTCGAAAGCTCAGACTGATTAGACGGTACGCTGGGACGAGACCTCTGAATGGAGATGGTTTAATAAGCTTTTCTACTAATTATATTACAAAATGCTTTTTCTCCCTGCCATGAATTGAGTGAATGTAGGTTATTAATATTGGAAAATTGCAGGGTTTTTTTTAGTCTGTTGAAAAGAATTCATACTGATTAGGAATAATTACTCCCACTCATCTCACAATCGAACCCACAATCCTCCTCCATCATATTTTGCACAAATCTTATTTCCAGCCTTTGTGTCTAAGTCTCCCCAGCTTTTCTCAACTTTGTTTCTCGTCTCCGCAGCGATACTTGGACGAGGCAGAGCGCGATAAGGAGCGCTACATGCGAGAGCTGGAGAAGTACCAGAAGACGGAGGCCTACAAACATTTCACCAGGAAGGTCCAGGAGAAGCAGAAGGGCAAGAGGCACAGGGGAGGTGAGAGCTGGTTAGAAAACAGCAGGGTGGCTAGTTGGCATCGACCACTGAAAATAAAAAGTTTGGCTTGTGGCCCTCCATCCATTAGGGTTTGCCGTTTGAAAGCTTTTGGGAAGTGAGTTACTTCCTTTGTCTGATGATATTTGGATAATCCAGCTTTTCTTTGGTGCACAAATCCTTTCCAGACAGAATGACTCACATAAACGTGTATCTAATGAAAATCATGCCGTACAGTGAGCAGCCAGTGTGTTTGTGAGGTTCCTGTTTGTCTTTTAAAATCATTATCACACAAAATGGAAGTTTGAAATCTCTCTTCAGGAGAGAAAAATGTTGAGTTTTGAAGGAGTCCTTGAACAGGGAACCAAATGATCAATTAGAGCTTTTCTTTGCAAAGTCGTATCTCATTAGAGCCGATATATTTTTTTCAACCGATATAGGATTTTTTAAGATGGATATCAATACCGATAATTGGCAATATATTGGCTGATATTTTTTCTTTTTTCCAGACACATACAGATGAACATAAACAGATTTCCCTAACATTTGCTATGTGTAGAATTTTATGAATCGTTACTAAGGTAATATGATAATGCAGTTTAAAAATAATCTTGTTTTATTGTTACAAGTGATGGATTACTCGTTAGCACTCTGCCTACATTCATTGGTTGTTATTTTTGTGCCATTCCAAACACACGTTGCCAAAATTCGCAACATCAACAATCGTAACATGGTTCAAGTGTGTTTCTCCCGTCTCTTTTTTACTTTTTTAAAATTTTAAATGTATTTATTGGATGTTAAAAATACAAACACAGATATACCAGTAAGTAGCTAATATCAGCCAGGGCAATACATCAGTCGGACACTAATTCTCATCAGTACTTTTGTGATTTTTCTGCGTAAATTTGGTACATGTTGTACATTAAAAATGCTAATCATGCATACACATTAAGTAGATTGTGACAAAACAAAGCTATCAAATCTTTTCTGATTAACAGAGACCCCTAACATATTTCTGCTTACAGTTTAGTAATTGAACATATTTCAGTATTTAGTAAAAAATAAGTCACAACAAATTCTTTGTTTTTTTCCTCATTTGGAGGAAAACTGGAAAATGATATTTTGCAACTTCTTAGTTGAGCTCATGAGTAACAGTTCAAGTTAAGGCCAAGAGGCCATTGCTTTGCTTGCTCGACATAAGGTCGGCATTACCTCTCCTTCAGCTCTCTCATTTTAAATCACAGAAATGTTAACGACACAAACAGCTGTGCTCTTGGAAAAAAATATGAGAACGTGATCTGAACTTGATGCCCTGCTTTGTTCCCGGTGATTCTCAATATAAAGTGCAGTGAGGGGATTTTTTTTTTTCCTCACTTGAACTACTTTTGTGCACTCTGTCAGTTTGTGTTGTGGTAAAGGCACACCTCACCAGATAAATGAATCATCGGCTGTCCTCTTTCCTTCCACTCCAGATGTCGGGCACCAGGTAGCCAACGAGGCTCTTCACGAGGTCAGTGACTCTTTCCGTCCCCGTACGTTCACACGTACTCTGACTCTAACTTTTAAAACACTTCAAACATAAAGTTAATAACAGGATAAGATCACTCGTTATGTTGAGGGGTATATCACTGTCATATAAAGAGTAAAGAGGAAGACATGAACACTTTATATACTTCGTCAGCATTTTAGCAGTTGTAAAGCAAACAGAGAAGAAATGTTGGGGTCATGGTGTGTACAACAAAACGAAGAAAATTTGGCATTTAGTGAATCACATTCACTTTAGAGACAATATGGAAAAACTAATGTAATTTTTCCATCATGGTCTCTTTATTAGTATTTATGAGGAAGCTGTAATAGCATGAAATGAAAGAGAATTAGTCATTAGTTGAAAGTTTTCTTAATATGTGTGTGTTTTCTGGCTTTTGTCACCCAGGAAACTTCTTGGGTTGTTTGCCCTCGTCTTGCTCTGTGCATTAAGTGCCTGTTGTTGCGTGACTAAAGCTGGCTTAATCCTCTTTGGTGCTGTGTTTTTTGATCTAAACGCTTGCCTTGTACTAACTGTGTAATTCGTTTTTATTAAGTTCTGCGTGTATTTAAGAGGTTTCCTTTGTAAGTCTTTCAGCACACTTTGAAGGGTTATAGCCAAGGTGACTTAACTTGGAATCCCGGATTCCTGTGGGAATACCAGTGTTTTGGATTTAATGAGGATTCGGCATTAATGTCATTATGTTAAGATATGAGGAAAGATGAGGCATTCTTTTAGAAGAGGGGATTAAAGCTGTGCTGTGTCTTGCGCTTCTGTTTCAAAATGTATTTTATTGCAAATTTATTGCAAACCATTTCAGAGCCTTTGATATTGTAGAAGCACCGTTGATGAGATTACGTCTACCTCCTCATTTCTTATACTGTATCACTGTATTTCCCCAGTGGCTAGGTATAAAATCAATTACCCACCCACCCACACACAGCCCAACTAGATAAATGACCACCTCTTTGCTGTCAGTCTGCGTGGCCAAGTGTTTTCACAGTTGAGCTTATCTCCTTCTGTCTTGCTGTCTCTGGTTATAAACAGAAGGATGCAGAGGGAAAGGACAGAACTGTGTTTGACATACCGATCTTCACAGAGGAGTTTCTTAACCACAGCAAAGGTAAAAGAGCTCGATCCCAACCTGCTGTCTTCTTAAAAATGATTATTTGTTTTGAAACTTTGTGTCCATTTGTCTAGTTTCTAAACACATTCTTCTGCTACTTCAAGAACGACCCCACTTTATGGCCACTATCCTAAAATAGCTCCTCTTGCAACTCACTGATGTCCTAAACTCTCAGAGCAAATGAAAAATTTATGTCTAGATGTGTTATCTGCCCCAGAGCTCCCCCTGTGATCTACACTGTTCTCTTTCTTCTGCATACGTTTACCTCAACAGCTCGTGAAGCTGAGCTGCGGCAGCTGCGTAAGACAAACATGGAGTATGAGGAGCGTAATGCAGCCCTGCAGAAGCACGTGGAGAGCATGCGTGGAGCTGTAGAGAGGCTGGAAGGGGACGTCATGCAAGAGAGGGGACGCAACGGGCTCCTTCACCAACACCTGGAGACCCTGCGCCAGGCTCTCAGTTCTAGCTTCTCCACTATACCCCTGCCAGGTGAGAACACCCAGCAGTATTCTGTGGATGCTGCATTGACAAAGGTGTCAAACAAAGATCCTGCTAATAAAGCCCCCTTTCCATTAGTACCTGCTCGGGTCGACTCGGGTTGTACTTTTGGGCTTAGTGTGATGCTGATGAATTCACATCATAAACTGGTATCGACTTAAGATCCACTAACAGTAATTCATCCCTCGACACACACAAACCAGTGTAGTAAGATATTAGTTCCAGAGTCACGGTTTAAGATGGTGAACCATAGACAAAGTATTTATTTATTCCTTGAGCTCCAGAATCTTTCTTCTATTAATCCACACATTTAAACACGACTAACTCAATTCTTTGTCTGTAGACTATTTTGTAATGAGCCTGGGAATCTGGGAATTCTTTATTTTAATGTAATTTATTGTTGAAATGGAATTTGCTCCCACTGTCTTTACACTTGTTTCATCTACATTTAGAGTCTGTGCTGAGTTCATAGCTGTGACGTTTTCCTGGCAGTTTTCTTCCACACCTGTTTGAATGTCTTTCTCACAGCAGAGACACTGAGCCTGCAAACAGCAGAAATAGTCAGAACACTCCTGGAATTATTTCCTAAGAGCTTCACACTGAAAGAGGAATTGCAAAACGCTCTCAAGTGTAGTCTCTGAGAAGCTCAACAAAGACTGTAAGGTCTCTTGAATGAGAGCTTACTCAATTCATATTTGTAGATTTTACTGTTGTACGTTGCACCTCTACTAGTGGTGGTAGTTGGGACTTTGGTTGTAACAGAGCCAAATTTATGGTTTGGTATGAAGGCCACTTTGGGTAATTGTAGGTTAGCATGTGTCTGGAAATGTAGGAATCCATTCAGAAACATTTTTGGAATTATTTTAGAAAAATGTAGACAGTCAACAGTGTCCAGTATGACCCTGTCGTATGAGTCGTGCTAGTACGATATGATAAAGCTCGCTGGTGTTATGTTTTCTTGCTTGAGAGCCATATTTGGTCATATCTGTGCTAATCTGTGAACATATTTGACCTGAAAAACACACTCTTGTGGGCCTGCAGGCAGTGGAGAGACGCCCACTCTTGAAACCATTGATTCCTACATGAAGAAGCTCCATAGCATCATTGTAGGTAACCCTCAAGAACACGAGAATCTCATCAACACTGTGAGAGAGGTGGTCAACCGCTTGGACAGGTAAGAGATACCTCTATTCCAATTTAGATTTTTCTACAAATTACTTGACGTTATTTTCACTTTACTCTTGTATGTATAAGCCACTCTTGTCCTTCTATTTCACCACAGTTGAATGTTTTTCCTGTTTCAGCTGTGAAGAATTTTAATCATGTGTTTTACTGCTGTTTGACTCAGATAATTGGATTCAAGTTCAGCTGATGCAATGGATTGACTCACAGCGACATTAAACAGATGGTCCTTCCTGGTTTATGCCCTTCCTCTTTACGTCCAATCTTCTTGTTGATCTGTCATATCAGCCGAGTTTAAAACAACTTTTGTTACTCTGCTAAGGTGATACAAGCGAGGGTAATGTAGCGTCTCATATTTATTTATTATTTTTTACTTTTTTTTTGTAAACCCTGTTCACACACTATTAACATAGCCATAGTTTGTTTTATAAAGTAATCAGAGAATATTTACAACACTTTTTTGTTGTTATTGCTCCTGTTTGGTCTTCACTGTCTGTTTATAGCAACCTCCAGAACAATATCTAAGTCATTATCAGATGTGTTGTCAGTGGATTTATATTTACATACCCAGGACATACTGTTGAAGAGACTCTTTCTTTCATGCTCTGTTGAGGTGAAAATGTGCCATTCTTGTTTTCTTCTTTTTTTTCTGTGTGAAAAGTGTTTGTGTTTTCAATAAATGTATTTACATCACGTAAGCCTTCAGTTTGTTGGGAGAGGTTCATGATATGATGGGGAATACCATATGTTTGCTCTGAAATCAGAGCAGAGAAGATACCATTGCCTTAGATTTCCAACTTCAAGCTTGTCAAGTATCTTTTAACATTAGTGTAGTTTATAGAGTGGATTCAGAAAATATTCACACCGCTTACTTTTTGTACACAGTGTTTAGAAATAGGGCAATCTGTACTTACTAAACCACCACGAAGAGTGAAAATGCATGTTTAGAAATATTTAAGATAAGAAAGAAATTGTTCCCAATAAGTACTAAAAACAATAATAAGTGTTTGCATCAGAATTTCTCCTGTTTTCCAAAAATATCATGAAAATATTATAATATCATTAATATGATGATAATAATATTAAGAGGATATAACTGCTTAAATTTTAATGTAAGTCTCTAAAAGCTGTGCATACATTATTTTGTTTAAATTATTACTGACAGGTTTTGCAGGTCAGAATGAATGTAGAAAGTCTATGAATTGAAATTCTGTCTTCAGGTGTCCCACAGTCGTTTTGTGGTGTTTAAACACTATCCTGAACCCACTCTGGCATTTTCTTGGTTGTATGTATCAAGTCATTGTTGTCTTGCCTTTGCCCTAATCTCTAGGTTCTAGAGCAGTTCATTTTCTTTCAAGGACGTCTGCATTTTTGGCTGCATTCATCCTTCAGAAGGTAACAACAGGGAAATGCCACAATAGCATGATGCTACCACCACCATGCTTTACTGTTGGGGACTTTATTATCCAGGTAAAGAGCACTGCCTCTTTAGTTCATTTGAGTTTTTGTCTCAGACCAGATAATTACTGAGGCCAGAGTGCTTCTGGGGAATACTCTGTGCCTTATTTAATTATATCCAACCCATTCATTTGCTACAGTTGCACACTAATCAAGTTGTAGACACATTTGTGGGATAATTAGGCAAGCAGAATGCTTCTGATCACACTTTGGAGTGCTCCATCAAAGAGTGAATACTTTATGTCCCTCAGTTTTTTATTTTAAAATAACAAATGCAGTATTTTTAAAAAACACTTTCATTTTTTCCTTTAATCTTGATTAGTGGGCAAGTGGAAAATGGGCAAAAAGTCAGAGTTCTGAATTATTATTTTTTGGTTTACCCGCTGCATAACACTGACTCTGTCAGATGTGAAGACAATCGCTCTTTGACAAATCTAAAATCTGCTATGAAGATGGTAAAGTAGCTGGTTTTATTACTCGGGATCTTTGACTTTGGCATTGTCTAAAAGCCTAGATTTTAGTAGGTGTACTGTACACATTAAACCAAGAAGCTAATCTGCTATAATCTGCTTGGCTGGCACCTAAGACTATTTACTTGCAGCTGATATGTGAAGTCAGAAAGATTTGGATTGCTTAAGTGAACTGAGCAGATCTGCTGTAATTTGCAGAGAGAGATACAATTACATTGCAATCTGCAGCACATTCACCGACAATGGCTCACATCTGTATCGTGTTTGTGAATTTACCCTCTCATAATCATATTAAGCCGCAGGAGAAGGCTGTGCCATAAATCCTTTCTAGTTAAACACTTCTATATTGTGATTTTTTTTTTTTTTATTTTATTTATTTTTTTTTTTATGGAAATTGAATGCAAATGTTTCTGTTCTCTGATGTGAAGCTGGCCTGGATATGAAGTCTAAAGTTGCTAAGATAGTACTATATTAGTTTTTGACTTTACATTGTGAGCCCTTCCTGTTTCCTTTCACTGATGCCCGTTTCCTTTTGTGCCAACTGACACTTCCTCTTCATAATGTGTCATGGCAGCATAGCCAACATTTTTCCTAACAGATGTCCTGTTCCCAGAGACGATAGGTCATTTCATACAGTGAGCTAGTAATGCACAGCTGCTGACCACTGCATTGCAAACGCCCAGCTCCCGGCACCTGTGCACTATACAGCACTGGTGAAGAGGGCTCTGGAAACGGGTCATTATGAAAGTCTGACATTTTACAGCCCAGAAGCTGATCAAACGCCAGCTTTTGAGGGTAATATTTTACTGTTAAAGACTATATGTAATTTATGGATGTAAGCAATCTGTACGTTAACCTGACTATGACTCTAGAGCCATGTTAGACTAAATGTGTTCACAGTGATGGTGTTAAGGTACTGATGCTTAGCAGATTCTGTTTCCCGTTAACATTTGCAAACTGGCAGATAACCTGATCCCAGCTGATTGCATTTCTACAAGTGCTAGAGGAGAATTCAGAAATTTGAATCCTGAGATTTACCAGTTGTCAAGTGAAAAGCCTGACCTGCTGGTGGTGATGGATAAAAAGACTCATGGTCACCAAAGTTAGCATCTACCTATCCGTCCATTTAACAGTGTGGTCTTCCTTTCCAGTATATCTTCAGTCTTCTCTTCAGTCCTCTCGCTCCTCTTGCTGGGAAAACCTCCGAAGAGATAACTTGGGAAACTTCCACTTTCCCACCTCACTGGCTTCAGCTTCAGCCCTGTTGACCCACGTGTACATTCACGCCTGATAGTGTCAACCAACATGATCATCTGATTCGCAATGCAAAATACTGTGGGGTAGAAACTTGATCTTGCAGCGCTCTGTTACCATTGAGATCTCATATGTTATTAGAGTTGCTTGCCTTTTTTGCTTCGAGGATCACCTTTCACCTTTCATGTACATGGCATCGGTGTGTGCAGTAGATCACAAGGCTTTTTTGTATAATGGGCTTAACTACAGCTTTTTTTTTTTCTCCCTTTGATATTGGGCCAAAGCTGTAAAAGCAACAAGGAATAGGAATACATTGCAGAGAGTAGCGGCTTCTGTGATGCCTTGTTATCACATTTTCCTTTGAGGTTCACATGTTGCCCTCTTATTTCCAAGCAGCCAGTCTGCCTTGTGTGATAACCTCTGTTTTAGGACATGACAGAATTGTTGGGACAGATAAGCAGTACTTTGGTCCCTCATGACGTCTCTCTTTTTGCCCTCTTCTTGCCACGCTGTCATCACACCCAGTCTTTTGTCTTAACAGAGAAACACCCAGTGGAATACAAAACAATTAAATAAAAAAAGTCTTCCTCCTCAGCGGGGCAGTGTCTGCATCGCTGGCCGGTATCCAGTCCGTGGAATGGTTGACATTAGGAGAGAGGAGCAGAGAGCCACTGATCCTGGACAAAAAAAGGGAGGGAGTGACTCAGAGGAGAGAGGATGAGTCAGGCGTCATGTGCTGTACTGGCACTCGACGCTCTCTGTGTCCTGAATGGCTTCTGTTCCCATAATAACATGCACTATTATGGTCAGATTGAGCCTACCTTTTGTCAGTCAGTCAGGCTTGAGCTAAGTTGCCATTGACTTAATTACACGAGCTGGTATGCTTTTATGGAAATGCTTGTATGCACTGACATACTTCTGATACTACTCATTATCTTTAAATGGGCTCAGATGATCAAACCGGTTCAGTAGCATCATTTTTATGTTTGGCTGTTGATTTCCCAGATTGAAGATTAAGGGCTTTTATTATGGTCAGCTGCAGAGCAGCTTCTCTGCAGCTGTGGCCTCGGTCGTCTTGTGCCAAAAAAAAGTTGAACCGACACATTCTGTAAGGCCTGTTTCTGATCTGTTGGGCAATAGCAGATTCTCATTATGTCTGGAAGTAAGAGGTTTACAATTTCTTTTCAAAAGAAAAGGTTTTTCTGGAAGGTTTACTTGAATAACACATTATAACAAGCAAAAGTATGAGACAGAAATGTAGCAAGATAAATGGTGTCTGAGGTTCACAGCGATGATGGACGTTCTCCTGTGTGGTTTGTCAGCTTCTCTTCATTCCGTAATAGGGAAAAAAAAGTTGCATGTCATTTTTCTTCTGCTTTATCATCAGGGACAGTGCACTTGCTTTCAATGAGTCAGTTCAAACTTCACCGCTTTTCTTTTGCTGACTGACCCTGACTCACATCTCCCTGTCTCTGCCTCACTCTCTCATTGAACCTGGCTTTTTTCCTTGCATTAAGACACTTTTGAGCTGCGTGCGACTGCGATACCAAAATGTTTTTTGTAATTTTATAGGCTGATATTCTTCAAATTACTCAGACAAGCATGGCACTCATAGAGAAGGCCTGGGGTAACAAAGTATGAAACAATGCTGCTTCATTGTATTTATTTAATTGGTGAAGGAGAAAGTGACTCTGCACATGCCAAAAGAAGAAAATCAGAGTCATCCTTCCACTTCCTTTTATCCATCATTCATTCATACTCTCTCTCCTCCAGCCTTGGAAAGTCCTTGGCCTCGGTGCCCAGGACCTGGGCAGCCTTGAGGAGGAAACAATGCCTGGAATGTGATGAGGAAAAAAAAGAAAAACTTGACTCATTCCCACATGTCAACTTCTGGCTCAGTTCCCCCTCCTCCTTTCCCCAAAGTATGTTGCCTTCAGGTTCTCCTCTTATTCCCAAATTCTCTGGTGGAGTATGTCATCTGTACCATTAAACCAAGGTTGCTGCTACCCAGGATATTATTTATGTGTTATGTTAATTGACCATTTTTCCTCCAAGGTAAAACCAGAGCCACAAATGTTACCTCCTGTCAAAACCCAGTATTTCCTTTCTGTTACGCACAAACCAAAACCCTTAATCTGTAATCTATCACACCAAAGTTTGATACTCTAACCTAAACACAGACACACACACACACTTGGTTGCCAAGTGTACAAACTGTTAGAAAAAAATGACAAACTTTTACTTACATGTGTTTTCATATGTTTAGTTTTTAATACTCAATTGGCTGTGGGGGCCTGAAGGCAGCAGGAGGAGGGGATTTCTTTTTTTCCATTGGTCACCATCCCTTAAGAGAAGCATGACGTCAACGAAAGACTCAATAACTGCACTCAACGCGTTTCAATAACTATTACACACAAACGCACACACATATACATACACACGCACACACTCGGGGCGCCTTTGTATCCATCTGTTTGCCTCCTCCTTACAAACTGTCCTTCCTAGACAGATGAGGTTTTGAATAATTAGTTTTTGATTATGAAGTATTGGAAATGAATTTGTGCTTTGAAGTGTAACGTCATCATTTACCGTCACCGATAATGACCGCGTTTGCCATTAACAGAAAGGACATCGGGCTGTACAAATGTCACAACAGCAGGACTACAAATAATATATGAGAATAGAGTCGTAGAGTGCATTGGTGTTTGTTTTTATCGCTTGACTGAAAATAACTCTTGCTAGTCAAGTCGCTCAGTATTCAAATGAGCTTTATTTTAAATGTACGCACTCGATATAGAAATGGTAAAAGTAAAGTCAGATTTCCTGAAGCATACATATTTGTATTTGGGTTAAGCTAAACACAAAATGCAAGGGCAAATAAAACCCCTACACAATCGCTAACACACTACCCTGTGTGTAACTGTACTACCTTGTCACAGTGCACGGACCTGTTTATCTCTTAACGCCACTTTTCCCACTTCGGCGTCTTTTGCAAACTGCGCGTTCACGCGCTTCTCTGGCCAGCCCAGTATCCCGGGGCGCTCGCTCCCGCGCCAGGCTGGTGGAAAAAACTGCAGCGGCTGTTGCTGGAGCCACGCAGAGAGGAGCGGTGTGCGAGAAATCACGGGCACTGGCAAGAGTTGAGCGACACACACTCATACAGTCGCACAACACAGGCAGAATTTGTCGTTATTCCCGCCGATGGCGACGCTGTCAGAAGCAGGGTTCATGGCTGCCAAGAAGTGATAGTATCGACGAGGAGCTCTTCGCCGTTCAAAAAGGTATGGAAAAGTTAGCTACGGGTTCATTTTTCGCCCCCCTTCGCAAAATTGAAAGTGTCTCAGCCACAAGTCTCGCCAGTTACTTGCGGCTGCCAAGTTCCAGGTTGTCAGCGAGGGTATGGCGAGTCTTTGAGGAGAAAAACAACAAAACAAAAACTAGCGGCTCTGTGTTGTAATGTCAGATTTGTGCAGGATAGAGATGTGAGGAGAAGCCAGCGGAGAAGTTTGCTAGCCGTGCTCGGCTTCAGCGAACTGAGAGCTAATCAGTGACTGCGTGCTGACTTTGTAACATAGCTGCTGCTGTCATAAGTTGAGTGAGTGAAGGCTGAAGTGGAGGGCTACAGATCAGTTTGTTTAAGAACAAACGCACAAATAAAAAGATGCCACTCGTGTGTGGTTTAGCGCACACCTGGTGAGGAATCGAGCCCGTCCCAAAAGCACAGCTTGTCTGTGTTTACAAAACGGGATAGGCAGAGCTTAACTTTAAACTGCTGACCAAACAGGGGTCCAGGGACCACCAGGGGTCTTTTAGTGGGGAGTGGGAGATGGGATCGCGTGTGTGTGTGTGCGTGAGAAGGAGAGAGAGAGAGAAGTCACCACCCTGAATGGGGGGGATAAACACAGTGGAAAGAGGATGTTTCGTTATTCTTGGGATTGTTACTTTCCTCCCTGCAGAACACTCATACATTTACGTGCAGATTATATGCAACAAGACTAAAAAAAAAAATCAACTTTCTGTCACATGCTTGTAGTGCCCCTATAGATTGTACTGTTTTTAATGCATTAACTGGTTGTTTGGAGTGAGTGAGTGGGTTGCTAGAGTCCTCCTTGCCCTACCGATAAGCAGGTTCACCAGTTTGTGTGTCATTCTTCCCACTCAAAGATTCAACTGATTGTTAACACTGGGCTGCATGATCACATGATCATCTTAC
>VVHJ01038070.1:0-12734 GCA_015107715.1 Tylochromis polylepis
CTGGAGACCAATGTCCAGGAATCAGTGACAAAGCTGAAGCTGTGCTGGGGCTGGATCTTTCAACAAGACAACGACCCGAAACACTGCTCAAAATCCACTAAGGCATTCATGCAGAGGAACAAGTACAACGTTCTGGAATGGCCATCTCAGTCCCCAGACCTGAATATAATTGAAAATCTGTGGTGTGAGTTAAAGAGAGCTGTCCATGCTCGGAAGCCATCAAACCTGAATGAACTAGAGATGTTTTGTAAAGACGAATGGTCCAAAATACCTTCAACCACAATCCAGACTCTCATTGGAAGCTACAGGAAGCGTTTAGAGGCTGTAATTTCTGCAAAAGGCGGATCTACTAAATATTGATTTCATTTCTCTCTTTTGTGGTGCCCAAATTTATGCACCTGCCTGATTTTGTTTAAACAATTATTGCACACTTTCTGTAAATCCAATAAACTTCATTTCACTTCTCAAATATCACTGTGTCTCCTATATGATATATTTAACTGACATTTTTTATCGTCACAACCAACAATTTATATAGGAAAATAATGACTATTAACAAGGTTGCCCAAACTTTTGCATCCCACTGTATCTCTGGGAAAATTAACTCAACAAACTACGCTGATGAGTTAAGTAATGTTATAGTTCCAAATCAGTGTTCAGAAGAATTGAAGATTACATGAAAACAAACATATCTACTCCAAGATAAACGAAAACAATATACGTACAGCAATCACTACAATCACATTGCACTGTGTCTAGCAAATTTCACCTATTTTACACTATACTCATGCCCCTGTGCCTTTTAATAAAGCAACAATTATACCATTTTTAATTTATTCTGCGATATTTTAAACATCGGTTTCTTATCTATCTTAATTTGATCGCCTGATTACTGCTACATGGGTGCTGCACTAGGCCATAAAACCTTGATTGGTATGTGCAGGCTGTTTTCGTTGTGTTGGTGCACCTGCAAGGAGAAGATAAGGGCACTGATGATAACAACCTGTCTGCATTCTGACATTACTCTGGACACTCAGCAATGAGCTGCTGGCCACAACTCTGTGAAAAAGACAGAGAACCACAGTTTGAGAGGATAAAATAGGGCTTTGTCACCTATGCCTTTGCAAAATGGAAAGCAACACATACTAAAAATGTAATGCCTATTTTGCTGTGGAAGGCACGTTATGGATTTGCTCAACAAAATTATAATACACAGCAAGCAAATACTTGCATTTAATCAACAACAGCAGGAATGAGAAATACTAAACTATATTATGTATGCTCTACAAAAAAATAATGAAATAAATGTTGATTAAGAAATTATTCTTTGACAGTACATTCACTCACCTCATTTAAATTTGCATGTTAAACAAGACCCATAATGAATTTAATTGCTCAACTAAATGTAAATGTCACTTTAAAAGATATTGCTGTTCAGCTCTAATCTATTAAATGTTTCATTTACACCTAATTAAACACTTTGGATGCATGATGCAATTCTGCAAAATCTGTTACAATTTAAACATTTTAGAAATGAGGAAAAAAAACTTAACTCAGCCTCCATCATATAACACTGACAAAGTGTGGTGGTGGTGTGGTGACAAATATCCTAAATTTCTCAAAATTGCTTCCTTATGAAATCTTGAGAAAATAAATAAACAACAATAAGTTTTGTTCTAAGATGGATACAGGTTCCTGGTCTGTTGTTTGTAATATAGCATTACTCCAACTTGCTTAAGAAGTACAAGCTAAAACCCTGGTGATGTTTGTAACTGATTTCCTGTTGGCTCTGTGGGGGGAAAAATAAAAAAAACATTCAGTGTATATCACTTTTGAAGTAAAATACACATTATAAACCTGTTGCTGACCTTGTGCTACATGGTCTCAAAGTGCAGAAGTGGGACTCAAACAGCACAAGATAAATACAGTTGTGTTTGATTTCTACATTAAATTTGATGACACCGCTTTGTTACATCAATCCTGGCCTATGACATCCGTCTGCAGTGTGCCAGCCATGTTGAATTATGTGAGTCGGAGGTGTTTACATTAATTTCAGGTCAGGTCTTGACATTTACAAGGTGAGAATTTCCCAGAAGTATTTTTGGTAGAATTGTGCAGTATTGGCAATGTTTTCCTCTGCAAGTGTAGATTTATTATTGCCTTGAAGTGCTGCATTAGACTACTGAGGAAAGTGATAAATGTATTGAGTCATCGATTACCAATACAGGTCTATGCCAATGAAAACAGAATAATATGTATGTTTTACAAATGAAAGATAAAAGAAAATCAAAGAAAGAAATTAATAAGTGTAAACTGATCAAAGGAGAAAAAAAGAAAGCAGTGAATCTTAAAAGTTGTAAGAAGCGTAAACCTTTAAACAAGATGAAAAAGGTCAATTAAAAACTTTGTCTAAATGCAGAATGAATACGTCAGTATTTATTTTCTGAATCTAAATTGTCAACATAAGTAAAGCAATTGGAATTAATGACTCTCCCACTAAGCACTAGCACTGAAACAGCATTCACCAAACCTTAGACGGCAGGTGTCATAAATATACGTGTCCTTCATTACCACAGTCGGGATTAAATTCAAATTAAGAAATACAGATACTCACAAAAGTAAAATGAAATGATTTACACCTTGGGAATAACTACCCAATTTCACCCTTCTCTCCACTAAAACTTTCAATGCGAATAACAGTGAATGTGATTATAGGAATGTTAATTGTTAGATTTATTTAGGTGAGGTATAATCACCTTGAATGTTACTAGGTTACTACAGTTGTGGGACAGCACTGTCTTCTTTCATTTAATTTAAGTGTATCCTATTGCCAAAGAAGATAAGAAAGCAAGCACTGAAGCACCTGCTCTTATCATTTAGATAATTTGACCAGCTTTTATCATTTCTGTCACTTAGAAAGTTCCAGGCAATTTCACTCAGGAATCTTTCTGAGCAAGAAGAGAGACAACCACTACCCCAGACTGTCTCAGTGGATAGACAGGTGAAATTTCAGTCACTCTATTTCTAACCTAAAACCAAGTTGAATCATAGCAAAAAGTGTTTCCACCAGTTTAGTCTAATGTACATTTAACAGACATTTTAGTAGTTACACCTTGCTGGTACTTTGCTGGACCCCTTTCTGCTTTCAGAACTGTCTCAGTTCTTTGTATCGTGGATTCAACATGGTGCTGGAGACAATCCTCAGAGATTTTGGCCCATAGTGACATGATAGATTGAGGTTTGGTGACTGTGGAGGGAATTCAGAGTACAGTGAAGTCATTATACTAGTCAGGAAACCAGTTTGAGATGACTGGAGCTTTGTAACATGATGTGTTATCCTGCTGGAAATGACTAACAGATGGGTACAGTGTGGACATATATAGGTTTCATTATTGTATTGCAACTCTGGAGCATAGAGTCTCTGCAAAAGGGTAGCCTTTTCTTCTGCTTATTGGAACAAATTTGCTACACCTTAAATATGTTACATTAAGACAAAAAATGTGGACTTCTTCATTTCTAAACCCTAGTTACACACTTGCTTGAGAACTTACATTCATGGGTTTTATAGGCAAATATATTGCTTGCATCCCTTGCATTACACAATTAATTGCCACAATTTCTAAAACAATATAGTGATAATGCGATCTGCTGCAATTTGAGCAAACAGAGCATTTGTCTGGGTCCACCAAGCTCAGTCTTAGATCCAGCTAACTAATACTTCTTCAAATCCTGGAACAACCTCCAGACTCTGCCTGAGCCCTGTTTGTACTGGCTGGCATTTTGCATAGTAAAAGGGGCTCCATCATGATTGATCAGCATATAGAGAGAGCAGCTGTCCTTTTGTGTTTCTGCAGCTACCTTGGGGGCTGTAGGCATGTGTAAGAAATAAAAGACATTTATTGCATCATCTTAAACCATCATTTCACAGGGGCATACCTAGTGAAACTGCAAAACCATTTAATTACTGTGGGTCTGTGGAGTTTTTGTGCAGATGTGCACTTCATTCTTTTAGGGAACAGATCTTGAGGACACCGTTTTATTACTGCTGGTAAGCAATTTAATGTGCTTATGGATTTCTTTTATTTTTAGCCATTTGATATGCTAGGTCCTTTCAAGAACGTCTGAAAGCGCATCAATCAATCAGTCAATCTTTCCATCTATTTAACTTGATCTGTCTGTCAGTCTACATGTACGTCTAATGTTTGTATCTCTTGATGAAAAACAACTGCTTGATATGACAGCCATTCCTCGCTTCTGGCATGGCATGGAGAGTGGCACTGACAAATTTTAATACCACCTAGAGTATGTAAAATGAAAAGTGAAATGCAATATTCATGTATCATGATTTCATAGTAAATGGAAGAATAGGGTGGCATGCTGTTCCATAGCACTGGATTTTTAAGGATGAAATTAGCCCAGTAGCAGTCCATTATCTTACACAGCATGGTGTACATATATTTTTACTTATTTATTTATTTATTTTGTTCAGACATCAGTTAAGGTGACCTTCCTATTTCACTGGTCTGGCCTCCAGCCTACATAATATCAGTGCAGTAATCTAATGGAGGTGGAGTGTCAGGGCCAAAAATAAGCACTGGGGATAGTAATCGTGCATTTTATCCCACATGGGGTGACATGATGAAATACAGTTGACGGGGAGTCTGGGAGGCCTCACTGCCAATGTGACAATATTGGACACAGACTTTACTGCACCCACACAGATTTTGGTATGACCAGCTAAAGAACACTAGACTTAAATATGAATAAGATTTTTTTTTATTTTATTTTATTTGGGGCCAGGGGTGCTTTTTACTTTTTCCTGTTATATGTGGCTGAATTAGGAAGCAGTTTTATTTTTAAATCTACATATAAGCATCTCTTAAAAATATAAAGGTGCACTGATAATAACTGTACTTTGGAGGTAAATCAGCAAGTCAAAACATCACTGAAAATATGTATGTATATATATACATATACATACACACATATGTATGTATTAGTTATATCACTGTACTTGAAAAAACTTCAAACTAGTGTTGTCAGTGATGCTATTGTTTGTATTGTTTTCATTTTTCTCTTATGGATAATGGTATCAACTTTAACATTCTGGTATTAACTGTGATAGAAAGACAATTATCTTGGCACTATGAACACAATTTTTTGAAGGTTTGCGTCTATACACAGCCACTGAGAAATTTTAAATCAGTCAATCAAGATGTAATTGGAGTGCAACTTTGATCTTTAATTCCAGTGTTTACTAAAGTATTGTATTAACTGAGATTGTCATACATAGTTCCTCATTTTCAAAAGTAATTGGACACATAAAAATTATTTTAAATATGATTGTTTTTAAAATATATATTTTTTAATTTAAAATTTAAATGAAAGTGAGAAATTAATTTAGCTTCTCAAGTGAGAAGACTGACTGACAGACTGATTCTGTTTTGTTGTTTTGGGAAATTTTCTTTTTTACAAAAAAAAATATTACATTTCTCATAGTAATAATTATATACACTATATCCACAGTGTAGCGGTTAACACATTTGCCTAACAAGTTGAAACCCTGGAGAAGACCCAAATCCCAGGGAGGGTTGCATCCGGTGAAAAGTCTGTGCCAAGTCAAATATGCAGATCCATCTGCTGTGGTGACCCCTTGCGAATAAATGAGCAGTCGATAGTCAAGTACACACATTGTCATATTGAACTTGGGTTATTTCACAAAGTGCAAATATATTTTACATATGAAAGAAAAGAATACCTTGCCTTTGTTATATTATTTCTTCTAATACATTTTTATCTATAAAAAGTAACCAGTGGGTGTCATGAGCTATTTTCATAAAGGTATATCTCTGAATATGAGCGAGATCGGGAGAGCAAGAAAGACAAGCAGAACAAAAACTGTCTGCTAAAGAAATGACTTTTGTTTAAGAAGAACCTGAAGTGGACTATTTAACTATTGTGGAGTTTGGATATTATTGCAGAATAGTCACAGCAAATTTTAAGAATTAGACTGACCTTTGGAGTCCTTTTAGATTTTGGCATATACTTAAATAAATAAATGTATAAATGTGCTCTTACTATCTGTTATCTGTTTATCCTTTCATTTATATATTTTGTTACCTACCCCAAAGATTTCTTAGCACAAAGCCTAGACAACAAGTTTTTTTTCTGTGTTGCTGTTTTAATTATTTTTCTAAAGCAGCCAGCACACCAATTAATTTTTTTTCCTTTAGCAGGACTCACAGTTAGCATACGACTACATGTTCCATATTCTGACAGCATGCTTTTAATCTTTCTTACTCAAACGTGGAAAAAGTTACTATACAAAAGCTTCAGAAATATCTCAGTGAAATAAATAATATTTTTTATTTTATTATTGTCGAATTGCCATTGGTGAATGACTGACTATTCTGTAAAGGGAAAAAAACAAAACAAAGTTTAGTTCTGGCCAAAGGGTGCACTTTGTTCTGAGTGCATCTCCTACTGTGTGCACAATATATTTCATTAAGAGATAGAAATCCATGCAGGTCAGGGGTTCTATTAATGCCTCCACTTCCCTGAAGACTAACAACCAGCTTACTTGGAAAATGCTGTTTAGTGCCCACCCACGCTGAAAGAAAGAGGAATTAGGGACCTATTAATGCAATGCACAATAGCACAGCATGGTACAACTTTGATTCCCCTGACTCATTACTCTTTCCTCTCTTTCTGTCTTCATCTTTAACCATCACTCAGGAGAACATGAAATCATGCACATCGCGTGTACATGTATTTGTATTTATTATTAGCATATGGGCATACAGGTCCCTATGTTAAAATGTTGAAGAGAAAATGCTGTAATCACAGGATTTCTCCATGGCAACATTTTTTAAAATCTGAATGATCTGTTTAATTTAGTGTAAAGAGCCGGTAACAGACATAAGCAATCATAAGTCACAACTCATGGCCTAAAACATGAGCTGTCTCTGACTTTCTTTGTTCATTTTTTAACTATACAGATTTTCATGGCATCATAACAAGCAGTTTGTAGTTTTGAGATTTTTTTTGTTTAAAAGTATTTGCAAAAAAATGTGTGTGTGTGTGTGTGTGTTAACAGTAACTTGATAACAGGCCAAAATAAAACCTGGCTAATGTTGGTTTTGTGTGCCAGCTGCAGTTTACATTCTGGCAAGAACTGTTGATGTGGTGAAGAAGGAGAATTTTGCAGAAGACTGTACACCACGGTACACTTGCAAGAGAAACGAGTGTTTCTCAGGTAAGTTAAACAATTCAAACAGTGTGAGGCTCATGCTCTGTATTTGAATATCTCAGTTTCAGGAGCAACATTACTTCCAATTAAACTTTCATTAATATAATATCAATCATTTAAGATTGTAAAGACTTTAAACCATGGACTTTGATAATCTAAACAAGCAGCTCATAAAAATTTGGTGTGTCAAATTTAGAAGGCTACAGCTGTCGTGTTGGCTCAGAAGTAATCTGTATAAACAGATAACTGGGACCAGATTTTTGGTACTGGAAGCTTTGTCGTTTCTGTTTGTCTGCTTGTAGTCTTTCCATGATCAGTAAAAAAAAGGGTAATTGCATTTGCCAGAAACAATCTTGAAATTAGTTTAAAGTTGGTTTAGCTTTTTATCTTCTCTTTTTTATAATTTATCTGCATTTGTAAACAATGACTGAAAAAAGGAAGTATAGGAACAGATATGCCTCACATACTGCTGATGCAAGTTTTCCAACGGCTGTACTACATGGGCATCACATTTGGAGCATTACCATTTATACCATTTATTTAGAGTCATGTTATGGTTACCTGCCATCTTCTGGCTAGATGCCTTAAAAATATTTCAGCAATCCTAGTAACTTGTCCAACAAAGTTTTGCTGATATTGTATTTACAATTGTAAAAATCTTTTATTATTGTGAATTTATGTATTTCAGGATCTTCTCAAAAGGCATCATTGCATGGTTCCCAATAGTAGTGCATGATGGCTGCACAGTCAGCCTTCACAGACTGATTAATTTAGTTTTTAAAGGTTTTTAAAGCACCCCCTACCCCTACTCAATTTGATGTCACTAAATTTAAATAGTAATAGCCCCCTGATTACTGAATCTCATTATAATTTTTAAGTTGCCAAACATACATTTCCTGTTTGCGTGTCAAATGCTGTTGGTTGGTTACTGTCTCGTCATAAAGAAGAGAGCATAACCATTAAACATAATACCCCAGTCCTTACCGCCTGCATTGCCTCCCTTTTAAACACTAAATTGAATTCCAAGTTTTACTGCTGATTTTTAAAGCCCTGCACGTTCTTGGACCTGTTTACAATGCAGATTCACTTACACCCTGTAGTACCATTAGCCTCGTATCCTCCAACCTGTTAACTCTTAACAGTCTCATATAAAAGTTCTGATATCAGAGTGAAAATATCAGACTGATTTGTACATTTATTTTTTACTAATTGTCTCAAGATGTATTTTATAATCTGCTTTAGTTGATGATTGATTTTATTGAACTCCTAAAAATTACACTGAACAGTGCAGTTGTTGTTTTTGTTGTTGTTGTTGTTGGATTTTTTTTTTTTTATATATTCTTGTGACTTTTTGCGGTTTGAGTCATCAGTATCATGGAGATCAAATTGGGACATGCAACAAATGTGGTAAAACTCAAACTGCAAGGCTTGTGTTCATGGTCAGGATCTTAAACCTTTAAACTGCTGTTATGTATTAGCACAGGGAAATGCAGATGATGCTGTCGTTTTTATTCTCATTTTACGAGGTTCACTAAATCCTATTTATGTTCCTTAAAAGGTTGGGGGTAAAACTCTTTCATTTCACTGTATTCTGGGAGAGTCGTTAAATCTATTACAAGATTTCAACATAATGCACAGTCATAATATTATTAATTTCGGTGTCTAACAATAGCTTTCCTGATATTTAATAAAGCAAACCGAGATTGCCAGCCATGCACTGCCCATCAATCAAACATTACCTTGTGCATTTATCTAAAAATTACAATATAAAGGACCAGCGAATACAATAAAGCGAGATCCTGAAATATAAATTGAAAACATCTGTGGCATTTGGTGTCCCTGTTCCCTATTGGTGCACAGAAAATTGAATAAGAAAATAAGCATTTACACCTTGAACCAAGGGAAACAAGCTGTCAAGCAACACAATATTTATTTCTCTTCAAAGCATTACAGGAGGTTTCATGACATGGAGAGGACTAACTGAATATATTTTTGAAACTCATAGCAACATTTGTCCCTTATTACCACATATTTTGCTTTTCAAACAAGAACAAATAAACAAGAAATTATAATAATTCTGTCTGATCCAGACAGTTTTGACACATCTTACCCATGTAAGCATCCAAGATGTTTCTCTTCGAATTTTTAGGTGTCATTACTGAGCCGTGTTATTACTTTTTTTTTTCTTTCCTTTGGGATTTGGGATTGGGGTTATTTGAGCGTTGGTGAATGTGTCTTTTTGCTGCACAAA
Organism: Tylochromis polylepis; assembly: GCA_015107715.1. NCBI lineage: Eukaryota > Metazoa > Chordata > Actinopteri > Cichliformes > Cichlidae > Tylochromis > Tylochromis polylepis. The sequence goes on from VVHJ01038070.1 coordinate 9,501, forward strand.
GCAAGCGTCTTTTCATTTCTACTCTAATTTTTGTAACCGCAGTGTTTGTGGTTTATACTGGGGCTGATTCACACTTTCCATTATTGTTGTGGACTGCACAGTGAGCTCTTCAAGGAGGTCTGTATCAAGGTTCATGGCACTACTTAATAGAGCTTTGCATTTAATAGACTCCCAAGCTGCTTGGCTGAGATGTTGCCAACATTTTATAGATTTTTTTTTTTTTTATTCCACACAAAGGAGGACAGTCACAAATCAGCTTGCTGGAAGTATATCTATAACCACACCATGTTTTAGAATTTGACTATCTGAACTTTAGTAAGGTATATACAATGCAAAATGACCGGTGGAAATATGGATCACTTCACGTAGTATTGGGCTAACATAAACACTGTCTGACATCATGGAAATAGATGCGCTGCTGAAAACAGCCTACTTTAAGAGACACTACTTCAGCCTCTCAGTAATGTCTGCTGCAGCTGCGGACTTCATCACCAGAACCAAGAACGCTGCCCCTAATGTATCTATAACGCAATTACAGTATGCTTCGAGGACTAATGAATACAACTTGCTGTTTTGTTTTGCTCTGGGGTTTTTTTTCTCCCTCATTAGATCAACCCAGCTATTAGTCATAATGCTTTAGAATTTGATAAGATTCATCTTGCACCATGGCATGCACCCAAGTATTAAATAGTTTTCAAAGGATGAAAAATAACCCAGGAAAGCGCACCCGGTCATAGACTTTTGTAAAGCACCAGCTTTTGGATGAGAAAATATGTTTTTCAGTGGTGACACTGATTACTACATGAGACGCGTTTGTGAAAAAGGCGAGCACTGATAGCTGGCAATCACACATTTACACTAAAATAAACCAAAATAAAAGCTGTTTAAGTACTTTTCATGATTTCTGCAATGGTACAAATTTGTATCAATTACATTAAGCTTGATGTTGTTCATTGCCACTATAAACACACAAAAACAGGGTTTTCATAGCCAGAACAATCCAAATGTACTCTAAATGCTTACAGAGAGATGCTCTAGATAACTACAGTATTATGGGATATGGTTGTCTTCTTGAATGTCTCACTTAATGCAGGAACTAATTCTCTCCCTTTTCACACACAACTTCCATTGTTTACTGTCATTTGAACATATGCTGCATTTTAAGGATACCACAATGCATGTGCTATGTTTGACTTCTCACAGTTTTTAGTATCTCTGCATGGAAGGGAGTTAATATATCTCACGCCATGGGAGTTGACAACAGAGCGTCTCTGTGACTCCAGTTTTTCAAACTTCACATAAATTGTCCTCACTGTTTAAAGCTGCAGCAGCCTCGGCTGCTGATGTGTGAATAGAGGTCTCACACTCCTCATAAGCTTTGCTTCTGGGATGTCTAGAATCCAAATAATTTCCTTTTTCCTGCATTATGTGCTCCATTGCTCGACTCTGAACTGCATTTCAAGCAGTCCAGTAAAGAGGAAGCAGGCTCTCGGTAAAGAGGCCAGGATTTTTTGAGTGGACTGATTTTTCAAATTATACACTGACTTGATTGAATAATCACTTGCTGCAATGTGATTTTCAGAGTAAACAAATGGATTTATGGTTAAATTTGCACAGTCAAGCTTGGCATGCTTGAGCGCTCTTAGCGCCAGATCATGAGCACGCCCTGAGTCACAAATGATAATTACAAACTTTCCCACAAATACTCAGCTGTAGCAGTAATCTGCTTTCTTGTGTGCTTTATTTATGCTCATGTTACGACTGTATTTACTTTAAACACCACTGTACGTTCACTCAGAGAAATGCAAAAGAGAACTAAAGATGCATCAGTGATTTGTAATCCCCCAGGTATTTAGACAACACACTGTTGGTTAATGTGTTTTCTACATCAAAAGTAATTGTATAATCTGCACTGTAGTCTGGTAACCCTTGTTAATGGCCAAAACATGTAATTATTCCCAGATATTTTCTTAATGAAGACAGATGTATCATGACTGCAGTTCTCAAGTCTCCTTCTGGTGTGGTTTCAGCAGAGAGTCGAGCTGAGATTGGGGGGGTGAGTTGTCAGAGAAACTTTAGAGGCAGAGAGAGAGAGAAAGAGAGAGAGACACAGTCTGACAGAGACTGATGGAAGAAATTCGAATTTACGATAAGTGCCTCTCTGAACTTAGGATGTAAATTGTGATCTGTCGTGATATTCCCTCAGTATTCCATTGTTTTAAACCACAGGGTCAAAAAAGTGAAGTCAAATGAATGAATACCACTGAGAGGTGAATGAGGCCCATTTCAATAACACATTGTTCAAGAGAACAAGACTTGCAAATGGCTGTCGTGTCGTGTCTTATAAATAGGCAGTGGTACCTTTAAAATTCCCTCAGACATAAACAAATACTTCTCTACTTGTGTTCGTCAACCATCATCTGAATAACAGTGGAACAATTTGTTTCTTTAAAGAAAGGAATCCAACCATGAATGCTCTAACACCCATTTCATGGGAACAATTTGTGATAGTCATTATATTCAGTCCAACACTTTTCTCTTTTTGGGCATATGCACCCTAGTCACTTCCACTTCTCCTTCTGCTCAAATGCTGTACTCATTGTAAAGACATTTCAGCATCCTAACAATTTAAACAAGGCGTTGTGTTGTTTCTTCAGAATTTGTATGCATCCTGCTTAGCAAGGCAGCATAAATCAAAAATAATTAGACTTTATCTCTCCAGACAAGGCTGCTCTCTCAGAGAAATGGTTGACCTTCACGTAACGATATATATGATATAGTGTACATACAGCATGACTCTCATTAATTTGATAGTTTCCCACATAAAAACAGGAAGTTCATGTCAAGCTTCTAATATTGAATCACAACAAATATTTTCCAAGATGTCTTGCTGCATGGTTCTTTGTTTTCTCCGTTAATAAAAGTACAGCTTTAAAACAGATTACAGGTTGTAACAAAATATAAGTAAAATAAATCAAATCTAAAAGTCTACATTTTGGAGGTGCAAATTAATAATTTCCACCTTGCGCCCGTCCTCAAGATCAACCTTGAATATCATGAAACCGATCAATCCTCAGCTAAAATAAGCCAGCAACCATACTTGCTGTGTTGCGCACCTCAGCCTGCTGGTGTTGTGCTGTTTCCCCTAGACGCTACAGTGAGTATTTTCTTGCTGAGAGCAGAACTGTGAGAAATGATTTGGTCACAGTGGTGTTTGACTCTGAATTTTTAAAA
>VVHJ01038072.1:0-10020 GCA_015107715.1 Tylochromis polylepis
CTTCCTGTTTTACTTTGATAGTCTCCCGTCAGTGTACCTCATGTTGTGTTTGCTCTTCCCCTGTCTCGTTATGGTTATTCTTGTCAGCTGTGCTTCCCGTGTGCTCTCACTTCCCTCGTTATCCCTCAGTGTATTTAAGCCCTGTGTTTCCTTTGCTCTTTGTCGCGTCGTACCCTCTTCATGCTGTGTGTTTCCCTCCGTGCTTCCAGTGTTCTGCGTTCCCAGGTGTTTAGTTATGTTATTCCCAGTTTCTAGTTTAGTTTTCTGATATTTCATGTGCGAGTGTTCTCCAGCAATAAAGCTGCCACCTTCAGTTAATCATTCAGTCTCCGAGTCCTGCGTTTGGGTCCTACCTTCCTCCTGCCTGCTACACAGCAAACCTTGACACTTTGTGACATTTTTGTTTGGTGGTGTGCCGTGTGATTTTTCTAATGTGAAACATGTGCCGTGGCTCCAAAAGGTTGGGAAACACTGTTGTAAATGAATAACTGCATGAAGCAGTCATTTCTTGAAGAACTTTAGACGACACACACAAACACACACGCACAAATATACTGTGAACATTAGTTTGAATTTCTACACCCTGATTGGGATTTTCCTAAAGGTAAGATTTTGGTTGTGTGTGAACCAAAAGCCTGTGAAATACTGATATATGTTAGCGCAGGCCTAGTTTTCCCCTAATGTGAAGTGGTTCAGGGACCTTTTCTTCCTCTGAGACACTACTACACAGCCTCTTCTTTTCTCAGTACTTTTGCTGCTTGAAGTCTTGTGTTCTTAATTTATCAAATTCTGTAGCTGTGATGAAGCTGCTTTTCTATCTCTGAGAGAACAAAGCTTGACGTATTGATCTCCCAGTAGTGTGTTACGTTTGCACTGCCTGATCGTGCTTTGGATGCAACTGATCCAGTTTCTGCAAAGCATTTTAGTGTGCCATGCGCTGCCCTGTAGGAAACCTTCAATCTAGCCAATATTTGATGCTGAGAAAGCATCTCCTTACTTAAAATAAAACTTTTGCTTCTTTCACTTTGTTCTGATGCCTAGTTTCCCTATATCACAGTGCTACTTAGTCAGCAATGTTCTGCAGGAAACCTCAGGTACAGATATAATTTTAACAGGTAAACGCGTCCTTAAAGCCTTCAACAATACAGGAGATGAAGCCAATTACAACTGCCAAAAATCCCAATAGAAAAATATAATCGAACTTTTGGATCCTAAATAAAAACTGGCCCTTCTTAAAATGTAGGCTATCAAGAACATGTAGTGCTGTGGCTTTCATTGCCGTGATACATGGTGCTTAAAAAAAACATATAGTCATATAGTCCACCACCAAATATAATATGTATGCCAGTGTTGCCCTAAATATATCCATTAAAATCATGCAAAATATAAAATATTTAAACTAAAATCAAACCATAAATAAATATGCTAAACATAAAATACAGTAAAATTGCTTCCACTGGATGACAATTACAATTACAAAACCAGCATCGTGAAACAGGTTATCTTTGAACTAGAAAAGCTGTATGTTTCAAATATTTAGAGTTTAATAAGTATAGAATTTACCAGAAACCAACAAAAGGCAGACAGCAGCCATCAAAAAGACACACTTTATGATCAGCGTGATTACAGGAAGAACACAACAGAACTGATATCACACCCCTGCTGATTCAATTACACTGGCTCTCTGAACTGCAACGAATTAACTTTAAATTATTATTAACATTTAAGGCTCTTCATAGTCTTTGTCCTCCCTGACCTCCTCCAGACTTACCTTCCCTCCTGCTCCCTGCAGTCTGTATCAATAGATCTAGTGGCAGCCTCAGAGCTATGAGTGCTAGGACCTTCTTCTGTGCTGTATTGACACTCTCATTCACACACTGACTCCTTAACAAAAAAAACCCTGCCCTTTAATACTGTCTTTTTAAACTATCTTAATCCCTTTTTAGGATGAATTCTATTCTGTTTGACTTTTTAATTTTACAATACTGCTTTTAACTCAGTGCTGAGCCGTGCTCACTATTATTGTTATTAATAACAAAAAGGATTTCAAATGAGGTATTTTTCTACCGCAAGTTGCCACAAAAGCTTAAAGAGAAGACTATTAAGGTCCTTTTCACCACCAAACTTTTATTTCTTTGAGTCTACTAGAATAACTTTGCATGATTTACAGTTCATAATAATCCTTACTTATCTTTAGCTCCTACACACTTATTTTAAGCCAACTTTGGTCTGATTGGATGGCTCTCTCAAACAGAAGATGTATGAGGCTTCTGCTGTTCAAACAGCCAGAGCTACCTAAGATGACAATATAAGAGATGTCTGTCTCAGTGACATCACATAGAGCCAAGAGTAGAAACATAAACTGAATGTGAGTGTTTGGAGCAGCCTGAAATCTCCGTTTTTGGCTCAGAAGAATTGTGCAATATTGTGCAATATGTAAATTCAACAATGTAGTCAATGCATGAACTTCAAATTAAAAAAAACAAAACAAAAACATGAGTTACAACAATATGTGTACTTTCAAGTACCATAAAGCATATGCCTGTCGGTCCTTTTAAGGGGTCATGAAGGGATACAGTGTACCCCATGACAAATAGGAGCTCAGGTCAATTTGGGAGGGTCTGAATCAACTTAAATAGGTTTTGTCAAGTGATCATTTCTTATGAGGATCCATGTCAACCTAGTGCATTGGTTGACCGTTTCTGGAACGTTTCCTGCCTCAGGTCCATTGCGTTTGGTTTCCTTGAGTCAACAAATGCCCTGTGAGATGGAATCTAAAAGCTGCAGCAGGGTGTGTTTCGTCAATCCGCATCCAGACTTTCCAGCACACGAACCCCTGCTTTTCTGATGGATAGACATTTCTGTTTGTTAGTAAAGGGACAGCTTAAAAAGGCAGAAAATGCACTTCATTTCATTTATTTTTGAGTTTAGCTTCGTATAAAGAATGTGGGGAAAAAACAGCCAAGCCAAATCTGCCCAAATGCAAAAAGGTCTTAGAAATACATCTAAAAGTCAACAATTAACATGTTATAGCATCTAATTTATTTATTAATATGAATGGCAATGCATTATACTGTGAAATGCAGATGTTCTGGAGGCTCAAAAAAGAAACTGTTTGAGGTGAAAAAAAGGTTTGTACAGATTAAATACATGTGGCCTAATGTATTGGTCAAAGTTGCCAGAGAGATAACTGAGTCTTGGCTCCAGCTTCCTTCTCTAAATAACTAGTTTTCGTCGCCAACTGAGACATTTCGACAGAAGCTACAGGCGTCACACAGACAGGCACTGATGCACCAGCTGACACAATATTGGACAGCAACAGCAGCTACAAAATACACATAAAGGTTGAATCACAAGTTTCTATTTTGCATTTTGTTTTCACTCAGGGATCACTTTAACTTTCACGCACTGTTTCATTGCGTTCATTCAAGGAGCTGGTTGTGGTTAGGAAAGGATTGTGATTTGGGCTGAAATGCACATTTTCACGACATTAACCCTGCACGTTAAAAAAGCAGTCTTAATTCATGGGATCGCTTGGGAATGACACTGTTGCACTATTGCTGCACTGATGCAAGAAGAGAATCCCAGCTCTGTGACGTGAAGTCAAAAATCAGAGTACCAACAAACCAACAGACAGACAGAGGTTGTTGTGGGAGTAAATGCAGCCTTCTGGAGGTCAATAGGCCATTATTGTGTTTGTCTCTTCTACTCAGAGGTTCATTAGTAGATCAGAGGAGAGAGAGCAGCTTGGTCAAAGACTTTTCTGTTATCAAAACACAAATTTCAGTGCCAACTCCGCTAATGTTTTCATCCACTGTACTGCACTGTATCGTGACACACTTCAAAGTGCCAAATAACCAGCAGGAATTACAAATTTTATTTCTGTAATATTTCTTTTCTTCTTTCATTCATATAAACCGTGATCATAAAAAGTTCACTGTGACATGACTTCACTGCAAAATACTGCACTTCTTAATGCCTTGTCATTACCTGCATAATTACTTTTTGAAGTAATCACAGAGAAGGGAATGAAATTTTCCCCAGATGGTCTTAAAAAAAAAACTGACAGAGTGGTAATTAGTGCTGACGCAGGCTGTGGCGCTAGCTAGGTTGTCAGAAAAATGCCAGAAAGAATGACATAATTTCACTTGATTCAACTCAGCCAAGCTTAGCTCAAATCAAATCAATACTGAATCAGCTCACACACAAATCACATTAACAGAGGGCAGAGAGTATGTAATAATGAGAGCAGACAGAGTCAACAGATGCATATCTCCTTCACTTCAAAGTCACACTCTTGTCCATCTTCGTCCAGCCTAAATGGAGGAAAGAAACCTCTGCGACGCAGTGATGGTCTACATTGCTGACTTATTCGCTCACCCCTGATTACACACTGTGGTATTCTGACAATCTGAAAGGAGACACCAAATGCTAAATGAGCAATTGGATTGGTTTGCGGAGCCGAGTGCTTCTAGCTGATGGCTAATTAAACCAGACAGGATGAAAGGTAACAAATGAGTCTGTGTGGAAGAAATCTGAGAGATTTAAAGAAATGTAGAGTATTGTCAAAAACAAGGTGGCAAATGAAAACAACGACTGAGAAACAATTAAAGTGACTATTGTGTCTGATCTCAGTGTCCGATCCATGAAGCAGATTTTCCTCTGCCAAATTAATCAATGTCATTAATTAAATACTCGTTAAGACTTTTCCTGAGGGAAATGGCTGATAGCTAAACAGTAAATTAGACAGAATCACAACAGATGCTTATTTTAGCCAGCTACAAAACAACAAGAGGGAAGTAATCATTTAAAGTACAACAGTCACTTACATTAGCATGTCTTGCTGTGACTGAAATGAAATGATTATTTATTGACCAGTTCCTCTGCTAAGCTCACATGCATTTCTTCATGTGACTTGTGAGGTCATATAGAGCATACCTAATAGGCTAATCACCTGTAAGCATGCCCTCAGTAACACATAATTACTTGTTTAAAAAAAACTTTGTGTGCAATTTAAAAAAGAAAATGGTTACAGCCTGACCTGTCCATGTTATAGGATTTTAGATGTTAGATAATAGACCAATTGCTTCCCCCACCATCGCCCTTATATAGGAAATCAATGCATGCAATGTTTTCTGCCATGTAAGTAATGATACATGTCCACAGGTGCGTTTGGCACTCTATGGATTGTACTGCTTCCCTCCATTAGATGGTTGATGGGCGACCATCCAATGGAGGGAAGCCACTACAGAGGCTCATGATAGTTGATTGACAGACGGCTTCTCCGTCGCTTAGTTGCACAGACTCAGCTGCACTTGGACAAATGCCTCTCATAGGCTGTCTGCTCCTGGATTTCAGATCAACACCAAGATAGAAGCTTCTTTCCAAACTTTCTCTTACATTAAGTCCTGCTATTCAACCTCCTAAACATGCTTCTGAAAACAAAAGGTGAGGTTAGGTGAACTGTGCAACAGCTAAATCTGTTTTCATTTTAGATCAACAACAGTTTTGGGGCAGTTTTCATAGGCTTCAAGTCAACTCTGATTTGCCTAAAACTCCACTTTATGCAAGCGAACCACTTAAGTGGGCAACTAGACTATCCAGTTACTCAAAGTGAAACACAACACTACTAGAATGCATTGCAAGGTTGGTTACATCATCAGTGAAAAATAATGGGATTGACACATGAAGGACAACCTGCAGAGTGTTGGTGTGACAGAGGAAAATGCTTGGGATAGGGTGAGATGGAGACTGATGATCCTCTGTGGCAACTCCTAAAGGAACCAGCCAGGAGCAAGAAGAAGAAGAACAATTCTACAGTGTAAAATGTGTTTTTGAAATATTCTGTGAATTGTTGGTTTAAAAAAAGCTCACTTTTTAATCCTTTTCATCATGTTTTATTACATCTGCTCATGAGAACTTATTAAATGTCCATTTTTGGAATTCATGTTTTGACCTGTTGCAGTAACCAGAAGACTTGGTAACACCATTGTTTGCATTCCCGTTCACTTATACTGAGTAGGTCACTAAAAAGCACAATCTTAACCTCAGCCAGTGGCGCTCTCATAAGACCGGGCACTTTTTAGTATTAAAACCATTATTAACTACATCTCTGTTGATTTTGTCTTCCATCTCTTTTCTTCACTTTTCCCCATCTACCTGTCCACTCATGGGGAGGACAGAGAGAGGTTGCAGAAAGAGATAACAGGTCTTATCTTCTCCCCGCCAGACGCTCAGAGACCCGATCCAATCGAGACCTGGTTAAAACAATTCATTGACTTTTACACAAAAAGCCTCAGTGGGAGATAGATTCATGAGGGAGGGGAGACATTCTTTTGTTAAAAATTTGTGTCTTGAAGGAGCAATGCATTGATTAGGTGAAGGGTGAATGGGGCATCAGCGTATAGAATGAGCAAAGTTTTAAATCTATTTTCAAAGAGATTAAAACCAGCCAAATGAAGACAACATGTGTGCACATGTTCTTTTAGGCCTCACATATTAGCAATAAAATGACACTTTACTGTTTTTGCCTGGCAACTCAGCTCAGTTTCAGTTTGTGCTGCACTAGGGAATTGGTTAGCATGTTGTTCATCAATAGGAAAATGCTTAGCTAAGACAGTAGCTAAGTCAGTGACTTATATACAATTTCATAATACCAGGCTGCACATGGAGTTTATACTCCTAAGCTAGGTAAAGTAGCAAACAGTTAAAATATGCAGCTTTTGTGTTTTAGGAGGTTAAGAACAATCTTAAAATTTTTCTTCTTTTCTTTTCCGAACCATGATTTTGTTTGGTTGCGTTCGGGGGCGTTTCGAGCCAGCACATGTGAAAACCTCCGTGTGGACCAAATGTCACAGACGTGATTCATTCTGCGAGACGTCAGACCGTGTCATTTTCCTACCCTCCAATGTGTCAGAAAGGTTACTGAGACTGCCCCTTTCCTGTCCACTGCAGACCACAGCTATTCTTTCATGTCTAATTTAGGGGCTTTCTATTAGGCCTAATGGTCCTCTTGCCACTACCAGCATTACACCTGATCAAGTGTTTGTTCACTGCAAAAACCTCCTGTGTACATGATTTATGAAATAACTCTTAGTAGAAAACAACCATTGCTTAGCTGAAATAATTCTAGCTTCATGATTGTTCTTTGTCTGGATTTGTATTTTTTGAAAGGAGGAGTTTGTCTGCTTCCTGAATGTTATTTTCTAGGTTATCATGAATTTTGTGATTGAGCTTCACTCATCTGTTTCTGTTCTTTATTCCTATTTTCTCTGAGTGTTCTCTCCGTTTCAGTTCTTTGTTTCCCCAGTCTGTTATTTGTCACCATGTCTGTATATCCCTGGTCCCAGTCTCCTAGTCTCGGTCTCAGTGTTTGTCACGCCCTGTCTTATTTTCATAGTCTCTCGTCCTGTGTGCGTTGCGTTCAGTTTTGCTTCCCCCGTCTTGTCGGTCAGATTAGTTTCAGCTGTGTTCCCACCTGTGGTCTGTTCCCTCATATCCTCTGTGTATTTATGTCCTCAGTCTCCCTCTGCTCGTTGTCTCGTCGTCCACTCACGCTGTGTAGTAGTGTGTTTTCTGCGAGTTCTGCCTAACCTGCCACATAGCCGAATCGTGACATCTAAACTAATTTCAGCTGCTTTCAATGAAGTTTTGCAAATTTTGGAATCATTCTGAACTAAAAGGGTGCTCTGACAATGCCTCTGCTAGAGTGTTCTGCCTCTTTACCAAGTTTCATAAACCGTGTTGTGGTAGTTTTGGCTGACAGATAGACAGACAAACGGACAAATGAAAATGAAAACTCCACCTATAGCTTTGGTGACTGGCTTTTATTTAGCAGAAGATATTAAGGCTGGGGCCAATTAGAGTTCAATTTCACTTCTCCCCAATGGCTGATTTATCAGCCTTTTAAAGCCACACTGTAATGGCCACATCGGGCTGAACTCACGAGCAGATGGCTGAATAAATATATTTCTCCATCATTGTCTTGTGATGGCCCATTGCATCTAAGAAATTAAAGATGACTGAGAGCTGTGATAGCGCTGTAAACAAAATGCAAGACCCATAATTCATTGCAAAAAGTCATCTGCTGGTCGATGGTCAGAGTGTCAATAATCTAGCCATGTTGTTCATTTAAGGAGTAATGCAGAAAATGAGATGAATAAAAGGAGGAAGCTTAGTCGGAGAAAGAGAAGGAATTTAACACACACCTCGGTTCCAAGATAAATTGGCTTGAGGGAACCAACCGGGAAATCTACGTCAAATGGTTTGATTGGCTCCATCCCCGACCAAAGAGCTCCTTATCTGGATGGAGACAGATCACTGATAGAGCTGAAGGTCTCTATTAATAGGCTGAGGTGGAAGTTTGAGATAGCGTGCTGACCAGCAGCAGTTCGGAAATTTGGTACTATATTTATTCATTTCTCCATCAAAAAAGATGAAAAATGCAAAAAGGAGAAGAAAGAAGAAAACGTGATTTCTGTACATGAATGCACAATTGGGAAGGAATAAAAGTTACATTTAAAAAAAATGTGGATTTTTTTAATGGGAAAAGTTACATTACAGCACTTTACTTTTTCAATATATGATACAAAAAAAGTGAAATGAAGTATCCATTGACAGAAGTGGTAATGATGGTAGTTTGTTTTTGTTTTTCATTGAACAGCACAAATTCTCAGGTTTGATCTTTTCATTTTCAGCATTTACAGATCAGGATGTATAGCAAGTCATTTAAGAAGGCGATTTATTACCCATCAGTTCTTGGATCCTTTTACACTTATGTTTTGGTTCATGTTCTCACAATCTTTGATTGGGTCAGATCTTTGGGGAGCATGTTTCTCTCTCTCTGGTCTGATTTCACTGAGCCGTTCACACATTCAAAACAGTCTTTTGAGCTGCCTCCATGTTTCACGTTGTGGGCAGTGTTCCTTTCTTTGAAAGCTGTCTCCCAGAAGCATTGTGACTTGTCAAGATGCATTTTAGCAAACTCCAGTCAGGCTTTGTCATGTCAGTCTCTCAAAAATGGGGTCTTCTGGAGTCCAGTTTCTCCATGGTGCCCAATTTTGTTCAGAAAGCAAAAATCCTACCATGATCCACTGTTATTTCTCAATCTTTTACCACTTTGGATCAGTTTCTTGCTTTTGGCCATACACAAGGACGTCAGGAATGGTACCATGAACCCTGTCAAATTGGCAATAGGGACTTGAGGTTGTTTCAGAGGGATCGTGTAGTCATTTTCTTGACCATATCTACGAATTATTTTTTCCTCTCTTATAAGATTCTTTTTCTCTTTCACACCAAACAGTATAACGAGAGGGCTACTCTTTCGAATTTAGATATGCTAACTGATAAAACTGGGGGAGATTTTAGCCCAGTAAATTAATTAAATCAATTTTAATCATAACAGTAAGGTTTCTAATTGACCTCTGTCATTTGGCCAGCTGTTAAAAACATACTCTTACATGAATTACTTGCCAGAAGGAACAATTCAAGAGTCTTACACATAATTTTTTCTATCATTCCCACCCATTATCATAATATTATATAAGTATCGTAAATTATTTTTCCTACCAGATGACATCTTATGGACTTTACAGCTTCAGAATATATGTTACTGATACAGCTAAAGAAAGTAAAAGCATATTTCTTGTAACACCACCATGATATGCTGCAATTTTTTAAAACTTTTTGCACAGTTTTGCTAAACCAGAAAGACTGTCATGAGAAAATTTTGTCACTGCTCAGTGACAAAAATACTTATGAGCCCCTGAAACGAGACCCAGGAAGTGGTTACAGGAAGAGGGTGATAGACTGTCTGAAGCAGTTAGAACAAGACAATGGTATTGTCTGTATGATCAATTCGGTCATCTATAACATCTCTAAGTTTCTAGCTTCGATCCTCAATCCATTGGTTGGCAGCTCTGAACACCACCCGATATGAAAAGTGGCAGGTTAGCCTTCTTAGACTGTGAGACTTCCATCAGTAAGGGGGGACATCTAAAAGCTGATGTGTCCCGTAAACCT
>VVHJ01038077.1:0-12246 GCA_015107715.1 Tylochromis polylepis
TGCACATTCCAGGGTGGCCTTTTATTGTGGGCAGTATAAGGTACACCTGTGCACTACTCATGATGTCAGATCAGCATCTTGATGTGGCACACCTGTGAGGTGGGATGGATTATCTTAGCAAAGCAGAAGTGCTCACTATCACACATTTAGACTGATTTGTGAACAATGTTTGAGAGAAATGGTAATATTGTGTATCTGGAATGAATTTTAGATCTTTAAGTCCATCTCATGGAAAATCGGAGCAGAAACAAAGGTGTTGCGTTTATATTTTTGTTGAGTGTACATAGAAACCCACACACACACACACACACACACACACACACACACACACATAGGAAAGCAAAAAAAAACAGCAAACAACACATGTGGCACAGTAAAAGAATCTTAATCTTTATTAATACACAAATAGGTTGGGGTCTTTAATGTTTTGTGTTTTTCTACACATTGATTCTCCTACTACTACTCCTTCCATTATTTATAAGATCTGCCGAATGTAGTTTATGTGGTTTCTGTGCTTACACTGTATTATTTGGGTTAGCAGCTACTCACTTCTGCAGTGGGTCTTCTTGTTTTTGGTAGAATTCTGGTCTTTGATTAAATAAAATCACTGTGTCTTTGTTTATAAAGATCCACATTTTTAGAACACAACCCACTAAATTTCCATTCTCATTGGCACATTTATGTGATTGCGAACACATGGTGATTTGCCTTTCTCACTGAATTTGCTGTTTATTTCTAAGGTGATCTATTTCAGATATATTGCCTCTTGCTCCTTCCTGGTCTTGTTTCTTCGTCCCTCTCTTCCACCTCCATTCTTATATAATCTCAATATTCTACTCTTGTTTAAACTGTAGTATAGCTAAACATTCTTACAAGTATGGATCTCACTTAGTCTGGTTCTCCAGCTAAGCAAGCCGATCTGGTGAGAAGCCATAAAAGCATTGTTTATGAATAGAGCAGTAAGTGCATTGTTGGCAATACAAACCAACCTGATTTATGTTAAGGAAAATGCAGGCAGTAATAAACTGGAGGCGAATAAAATCTCCACTTGTCTATATATGCATGAGTCCATCTCTTTTGTGACTTTCTCACCTCTTTTATAACCATTTATCTTTGTATCTTTTTCACTTTCTCCTTTCAACCACATCACTCTCATTTTCTGGCCACATTTTGTCCAGTCATTTTCATTTAAACCTCCCCCCCTCATGTGTTAAAATGTCTTGCCTCTCTTGACTTTTTTAATACCACGCTATTTCATGTGAAGAAGACAGCCTTTTGTTTGAAAATATGCTTTGTAACAATATTCTCTAGGTTGTACTGAATGACTCCAATCCATCCAAATCTTTTATTTATTTTTTACCGCCATAATATTGTTTTATTTAATGGAACTATCGCTGTAGGCTAGCAGTTAGCTGATGTAATGGCATCACCAGTAATAATGTTGTACAGGTGCTTTGAGGAGAACATATCCAGGTGTCCAGCAAAGAATCTTCAGTGAAATGTGGTTATAATTTTAACGATGTAATTTTATTTCATACACAGAATCACAATCATGTTTGACAAAACAAGTAAAGTGTTAAAAGTCAAGTACATCACTCTGCATCCCTTACTAAAATATTAAGTTAGGAACTAGTATGACTAAATAGTGAAATTAACATTGTGTCTACACTATTTAGATGCTGACTTGAGTGGAAAATCTCAGCGTCTTAAAATTTTGCAAACTGCATGAAACTCTGAAAGAAAATAGTGCACATTCTTAAATAAATCTAACAGAAATTCAAGTATATACATTTGTAAAAGAAACAAATTAGACCACAGTGTCCTGTTGTTGGTTGTGACAAGATTGATTTCCCTGCCCTGTGGAAACGACAGTAGAAGAAGGAATTAGGGAAAGAGCTGCATGCCAAGAAGGTAAAATGCATCAATGTGGCAGACAAGGATACAGTATCAGTGACAGGTATGGAGAAGAAAAGTAGGGAATAAAAGTAATGTGACACATGGAAGCGGCAGAGAAGGAAAGGGTGACAATTCAGGGGTGAGGAAGAAGGCCAGAGAGAGTGAAGGATAACAAGTGAGAAATAATGATGAGAAGAGAAAATGAGGAAGTAGACAGGAGCAGAGAAAAATAAGAATGTGTGGACGTTAACACAATATAGACACAAAAATTAGCAGAGGATAAAAGAGAGATGGAAAAAAAACATATTTAAAAACATCAGTGATAAGAAAAGTTTGGAAAGAACAAATGGGGTGTTGGACTTAGGAATAGTAGTAGTTAAGGATGGAGTTCAGTGAAGGACAAAAACAAGAATAAATGGATGACAAGTGATGGAAGGAGAAATGGGGGAATAAAGTAATATGCTACTGATAATTGCAACACATCTCATTCTCGTGTGTGAGAAGTGTGACAAGGTTTGATCATAAAATGCTGTTAGAATATAGAATTATATAGTACAGTACTCAGATCTTCTCCTTGTTTGTTCGGCTGTTCTCTGTAGGGGTCACCACAACAAATCTCCTGCCTGTATCGCATTCTTTCCTTTTTCCATCCTCTTCTGTCACACCAACCTTCTTTATGCCCTCTTTCATTACATCCATGAATCTTCTCTGTGGTCTTCCTCTTTTCTTCCTGCTTGTCAGCTTTGTCCAATATATGTATTATCCAACTCTTGTCTACAAACCACTCAACCTGACCCATCTTTCTAATATGCGTATTTCTAATGCTGTCTCTCCTGGTCACTTCCAATAAAAATCCTAATATTTTAAGGGCAACATACACATTTTAGTGGACTGAGACCACTCTTAATTAAAACAGTCATAGCTGAATATTTGCTACAGTTCAGTAGTGCAACAAAAAGATATACATCATTATCTCAGTGGGATCTCCATATTGTCACAGTGCAGTAGACTGGACAGATACTTTACATGATTTAAAAATACTTTCTTTGTCACATATTTGGAAATTCTTTACAACACTTATGATACTTCTACAGCTACTATTACTACTACTACCACTACTACTACTAATAATAAGGGTGCAAGATGCCAGCATAGTATACAGGAACATCAGTGCCGAGTTTGGCCTAGAAGTCTCTTGATCAAAATGGGAGATGCCCCATAGGGTGGTTGAGAATGACCGACCTAAGATCCTGTGGGACTTCCAGATACAGATGGACAAACTGGTGATGGCTAATCAACCGGACACAGTAGTGGTGGACAAGCAAAGGAAGACAGTCATAGAGATAGATGTAGCGATACCAAGTGACAGCAACATCAGGAACAAAGAACACGAGACGCTAAAGAAGTACCAAGGGCTCAGAGAAGAACTCAAGAAGATGTGGAGGGTGGAGGTCACAGTGGTCCCAGTGGTAACTGGAGCACTCGGTGCAGTGACCCCCAAGCTAGGCGAGTGATTCCAGCAAATGCCAGGAAGAACATCCGAGATCTCTCTCCAGAAGAATGCAGTCCTAGGAACAGCAAAAATACTGTACAGGATCCTCAAGCTCCCAGGACTCTGGTAGAGGACCCGAGCTTAAAGGATACAGACCGCCGAGTGGGGAATTTTTATTTTTAGCTCTTTGGCGAGCGAAAAGGAAGCATATCTGGGAGTCTTTTGAGAAGACAGGCATATCACAACTGCAAATCAATGCTGCTGGCAAAATAATGAAATCCAAAGCTCCTACCTGCCTAGCTCTTTGAGATAGCCCTAGTTACTAGGCCATGTCCAGTAAATACATCTCTTTTTAAACAAAACTAATTTTCAGATTACTAAGAATGGACCAACAGCCTACACTTTTGGTCAAATGAAGTGACCAAAGCATCTGAGTTGACCCAGGGTATAAATATGTAAAATATTTCATATTTTATATGTATGTATATGTGTGTACATTTTATATGTACTTGATATGTAATATCACATATCAAGTATTTAATTTGAATTGTATTTATTTTATCTTTGATTTATTTAAATGTTGGCAATATTCAAATACAACGCTCAACAAGTTTATGAGACCACCTGTCATAAAAACCCAAATATTTTAGAAATGTATAAAAAAAATTTTTTTAAAGCTGTTTAAAGCTGAAAATGATATTGTTTATTAGGCAAACAGAACTCGTGTTTTTATACCCAAATTTGCTCTGATTAAAGAGTTTGCACATACTGGTTTCTAACAGAGGTACAGAAATGGTTTTGGTAATTATCAATACTGTTAACGTAGGGCAGGTGCGGCATAAACCTTACATTGGTTGGGTGGTTAAATAAATTTGTTAAGCCTTGTATCACATACCCTACAATGTCAGGTCATTGTTAGAGGAACACTGGTTAAGTAACAAATTAGGGCAGGGCCATGCTGGCTTCCCTACCAAAGTTATCAGAATAACTGAATTCACCTATTTTGAATTTGGTTTGTGGTTTATGGAATTAATTAAAGACAAATCAGACTAACTAGCATAGCACCTGCATATTTAGTAAACTATGTTTATGTAATATAGACCTGGCAAGGAAAAGGTTAGGTTCACACAGTCAGTTATCTTATTCACTGACAAGGAGTGTCTTTGATGGCAAACCCAGAATTTCCATCATCAAGCTCAGAAGTTTTACTACCCCCACTTTTTGAAAGCAGTTTCAGAAACATGGTTGGAAGCATGGACAGGCCAAAACATGTGCACATTGGGATGCAGAAGCAGCAACATGAACATTTTGTACTCCTTATGCTGCAATAAAACATAAGATCAGAGCAGATGAAATCAGCAGCAACAGACAACACACTACACTAACAAGCGTATAAACAAACAGAGAGAGAAAAGCATACATGCATTAAAAAAAAATGTTAACAGCTGAGAGCCAGTTGTGTTTTGGTAATTCAGTCCATATTTGAGTCTTATAAACTCAAGGATGAATAACATTAAAGACAGATGTGGCTAGTGATCATTAGGGAAAATGGGAATAGATGACTGAAAAGGTGAGTTGATAAATGAAAGAGCTTCAAAGGGATTTTGATGGAAGAAAGATAGAATAGTGGCTGGGTGAATGATTAAAAAGGTGATAAATCTAAATGAAAGGGGTTGTGTAGTTTTGCACAAATACTTTTTTACACAATAAAAGTCCCAAGTTTCCAATTCATCTCTTCATCATTTTAAGTGCCACATAAGGCTTTCACAATAATAAATTCTCTTGCTTTGAAGAAAGCCTGTAAGCCATCTGTAGGACTTATTTCAAAAGAACAAAAAAGAGAAAGCATGTTCATCGTTTTATCAGACTTTGTTTAAACACTTACAAGATATAACAGCAAGAGAGCCTTGAGGTGTCAGCCTGAAACTGGCGGAAATATGAACAACAAACAAAAACAGCAGGGTGGAAAGAATGAAACACTTGGGCTAAAGTGAGAGGGTGAAAAATGGGGAGGAATAGAAATGGACACAGATCCGGAGGAGCTACAAATTAAGAGGAAGCAAGTGGTAAGGGTGCAGTTTCTGTAAAGAAAATGTGCCTGGTTTCTCAGGATTATAAATATCATCAATTATGGTTTTGGGTGGACAAGTGTTGGAAAACTATTAGAAGATGATATGCTATATTCAAGCCAAAAGGGACATTACTTGTACAAAATGCAATGTGAAACAATGAACTTTTCTTCTTTTGAGAACAAGTACAGTGTGTCATTGTTTAATATTCCCATCCCTATTGTTCATAGTATCACGACACAAATGTTTTACTGCATTTTGTATGTGGAAGTGATTCTGTTTTACAGCATGAGCTTCATGCAAACCACAAACATCATGTTCAAACTGATTTTTAAAAACAAATGCTATCAAACAAGAGCCTCTGTGGCCTGGCCATCTTATGAATTGTAGTACTAAACACATACAGGGTTAGACTGTTGGTTTTGGACATCAACCTGATGCTTGTTGGGCCACCACACTCGAACAGGAAAGAAGAAAGCCAGACAAGTGTCTCCAGTTCACTTTCAAGAGCAAATGAACAATGACCTAAAAATAATACAAGTTGTGTCTGGTGCAAATGCCGACCCTAAGGTTAAACAAGAATATGCTTGCAGTGCACAGGCACACTGCGAGTTTATGAAAGCCAAAGAGATATTATGCAGACAATGACAAAGTCATATGAAGCTAAACTGGCAATGGGAGCCATATATACACAGTATCAGTTTAGAAAAAGCAATGGCAAAAGCAATGTCCACAGATACTAATTAGGTTATAGGATCCAGCTGCGGAGGCAGGCAGCAGGTCACAAGAGCTGATCAGGAGATGAAACACAGAAGTGAAGGGCAGACAGATACTTTGGGTCACAAAAACAGGAGCAGAAGACATGTGTCCTATTGTGTATGTTTTACGATAGACTGAATCAAAGCATTTACCAAGGACACTGAGAACGGCAGCAACACTGCAGAGAACTTCAGATAGAATTTGCAGTTTATAGCAGTGATCGGAAAAGCACCTGTAGTAGTGATAAAGAAGTGATGTCTTGCTCAAGAACACATAAACAGGGTGGATATTGAATGTGGTAAATGATCTTTCCCATTATCATCATCAGGTGATGTTAAATTTTTGTGAGATGCTTGATAATTGGCCTATCTAAGAGAAGACTTCAGTCAGCCCTTACTTAGTCGGTTTATCTGCTATGCCTTTTGTTTCCTTTCTTTGACTTAAGAAAAACTAACATTTTTAGGCTTGTGCATATCTATAACCAATAGAGGCTTCAATTAGAAAGGCTCATTCTACTTATTATTTTTTGTATACTTGTAATTCATTGCAGGGACAAAGAAATGTAAAGTATCTGCGCCCATGCTGTAAAATAAATAAGGCTTTCATAGTCTGGTACAGCAATGTTTAAAGGAAAACTAGGACTCTTACTATTCATTTTCATAACTCTATCCAGAAGAATCTATGATTCCCTGCATTTTGTCCTTAGAGTAATCTTTGTGAATATTTTTTCATGATAAAAATAACTATAACATTCTAAAAACAGAGGTCCATATTTGCACAAAGTGATTGAAGTGTAGTAACTTTAACGGACAGTCATGTAGCAGCTGACTTGGGCCTGCTATCAGCACGCCTCAGGATTGGCTGTCTTTATGGATCCTGTCTCTGCATTAAAATAATGTCAGTGGTCAGCTTAAGTGCAAAAAAAAAACATTTCAAAGTCTAGCTGAAGGATAGAAAATGCAAAATTACATCTGAAGACACAACTGTTGATTATAACACCCACTGGCAGGCCTGTCTGATAAGGGCCCAAAAGCTTCAGAAGGCTAAGGCAGACACTGTCACTGAATATGACACACGAGAAAGACAACCTGAGGCAGCGAATTGCACAGTAGGACAGTCTGACTTAATATCCAGGTTAAGTTGCAAGTATCATCCCTGCTCATGTGCAACTAACTGACTTCGGTTTGCAACTAGAGTGTGAACAGTTTTAAAATATGTGGGAGACCTGGATCAAATAGTCCCAAGTGTATATACATTGTATTTCCTTACATACATGATACATTCTTTAGATAAGGAATACAGAGACATTTAAAAAGCACTTAAAGAGTGGTCATTCTAACTGGACTGTCAGAAAATTTCCAAAGATGCACAAGAAAGAACCTCAGACACCAACCATGGCAGGTTTGTTTTTACAACAAACCTGCCACAACCTGCCATTAATATATAGTTAGGATATTGGCGTACTGCATGGGAGTACATTTGTGTTACCATAGCTGAAAACCCCTCTCCATATGCTGTCCATGAGGAAATATTTGCACAAACAGACACAATTACTGTATCATAAAATATTCATTAGAGAGGTTTCACACCCTGTCCTGGTAATGACCCACATCTTTATTTCACACCTTGAGGGGTTAAATATTTGAACTCTTTATCAGTTGTTTTTAGAACTGAAGAAGCCTGTTGGAAGCGAGGCAAAACATCTTCATAAACCTAGAGAAGTCCAGTTGCTGTCTTTTCAAATACTCAAGACTACCCTGACCTTGATGACTGAGAACCTACAGACATGACAATTACACTTTATTCTGTGCGCATACAGTATATCAAGGAGTATGGTCAATTTATGCTTCAGTATGGACTTGTATGTCTGAGGGAGGTGCTTTAGAGAAAAACAAGCAAATTCTGAAATTATTTCCCATATTCCATCACATCTCATATGACTTGTGTAATCATACTATCGTAGACTGTCATATTTCACTCTGACATTTGTTATTTATCAACCCATTTTAAATGCTACAGTTTAATGACCCGGCCAGTTGTTTTCAATCCCATAGATGGTAGATGGCTGCCTCTGCCTGCTAGTAGGCACTTAATCAAGAAGTTCGCATAGTCCTGCATTCTAGGTATCCATTCTTTCTTCCTACAACAATCCAATAGGTGAGCAATTGACTGTCTGTCTTAGTTAGTCCTGTGGTAGACTGGCAACGTGTCCGTGGTGTAGTGCACGCCTCTCCCAGTGGGATTGGCTGAAGTGCTCCTGTGACCCTGAATTGGACAATTAAAAAGAAAAAAAAATGGCTGGATATCCACCCTGCTGAAGGGAAGTAATGGTATCCAGAGTTTCCAGGTTAAAAGGGCAGCAGGAGGCAGAAGTGGTGGTAGAACCATCAATCCAACCATTATGATTCTCATCCATTTCAAACAAGCTATTTTTAAGGACTTTTTAAATTTACTTTCTACTATTTTATGCACAATTTTAATTGCAATTCTTCAAATTTCCTCTCTGTTTATCAGTAATTGCTAAGAATGCCAAAGCCTTACTGAGATGGCTATAAGGTATAATGGCACTTATATCTATATATAAAATATATTATATTATATATTATATATTTTTGTGTTTTTTTCTATACTTTACCTGACATTTAAGCTTTATATTAAGTTAGTTTTGTGCCACAATGATTTAAGGATAATTAAAGATTTAACTAGCTTCAAAAGAAACTTACAAAAAATAAAGACATAAATGCATTGTATCATTTTCATTTAATGATAGTTAATGATAGAATTTAAAGTCTGATAAAACAATGAACAAAACTGACTAGCAACCACCACCTAAAATTAAGTTTTTAAAGTTTTGCTAAAAACATTTTTTTAGCATTTAGGTACCTTATAACACCTATAACACCTTATAAAACCATTGAGTCATTTCATATCACAGCATCATCTAATTTAGCAAATATTAAATATACTCACTTTTGCTGTATCTATACGTAGAGAGTGTAGCATCGGCATGTACTGTTTTAATTATATTAATTTAATTGTATTCCAGTTTGCTTTAAGTCACAGATACAATTTCTTGTTAGTGCCAAATAAACAAATAAATAAATAAGGGCGTGAATAACAAATAAATTAATTAATTTAAAAAATAAGCAGAAAGTTTTAAATTAACCTCAGAATCGCAGTGTAACTCCCATCTGCATATTAATCTTCTGTTCTCGCCATCTGGTGTTCCTGGTCAGACTAATGATTCAATAAGACTGCCCTTTTTTAAAAGGTTAAAAAAGTGTTTTTATTTTTGCTATTATCATCTAATTGCTTTGGCAGTGCTACTAGCAGTCCATTTAAAGCACAACTGAAAATTAAATTTGAAATTGAGTTGTTCAGAAAGACAGAGATAGAGAGAGCAATAGCAAGAGGCATTCACTGTTATGCTTTGGCAATGAAGTATTGTTACTTGTGCCAAATACAGTGCAATGAAATAAAGGCAAAAAGGAAAGACAAAGCACTCTCTGGAGTGAGTCTCTCAATGGAGAAATAAAGACATACAAACACAAATAGGGAAGCAAGAAGCAAAAGAGAGGATAAAGGAAGAGAGATGCAGATACTAGAGGGAAAACAAAATGTGTACAAATCAAGGGTCAATAGAATGAATGAATAAAGCAAAACAAAACAACACAAAAAATAACAGTGAAATACAACCCCCTCCTCACTGCCATCCAATCAAAGCTATCATCATGCTGGCAGTACTGAGATTACATCAAGAGAAAGGGAGTGTTAAAGGAAAGGGGCTGCATGTTGGATCAATATGTCTGGTGAGAGAAACATAAGGTAAAGCCCAGACAGAAGAAGAGAGAAAAGGACAGAGTGAACAAGTATAAACGAGTATTAAGACAGAAGCAAGAAGGAGAAGGTTAGTTAGTATAAACTCACTGTTTTTGTTTTGTTCGAGGTGTAAAATATGTATCCTTGCAGATGTTCTACATTGCATGTTCATGTGTGTGCCTTGTGGCCTTGTTGCCTTCAGGCTGGCATTTAGCTTAGTTTAATTATGAGTGTGAGAGTTTATGCATTAGAGTTTTTATATGTGACAAAAATGTAGATGGATGAATATTCTTGTGCATGTTTGTGTATCATTTTGCATTATCAATCTTTAATGTGGTTTGCCCATTCTTTGCACTCCTTAAATTCTCAAATGCACAAGCTGAAGTCTGCACATAAAAATGGACATTTTATTATATCCTTGGAACTGTCACATATCTGTGACAGACTGCTCCATTTCCATGTCACACTCTTTCTTTTCCATATCTTTGTGCAACAGAACCTGGACGATACCTAATATCTAAGACTAATTTGCTCTGAGTAAATGTTCTAAGTGTCTATGACATTTAGAGCAACAACATGGATTCATGTACTGTACATTTATTGGATTTCTGTGTGTGTGTGTGCATGTGTGTGTGTTGAGCAAGTGAAGCAGATGGGTACAGCAGCTGTGCTGCTAAGGTTATTTCATGACTCGATACCCAACAATAAATCTCCACTAAATGCAAAAATGAGCACCTTCAAAGTGTTCCACAGGCTCTCTGACACACTTCCTGCTATTACTTTACACAGGTAAACAAAGTAGTGGTACCCAATTATTTAGGATAGAATTTACCTCCAGCCACCAAAGTTTTCATATTCTGAATTTATTCATCTAAGAGATGAAGAGTACTTCCTGTAAAACAATGAACTTTTGATTATCAATTGGCGACTTGGAAGACCAGAAATTATAAGAGCATGCTTTCCTTTTCCTGTTTTTCTTCATTCATCTCAGGTTATTCAGTTTGACTTTTCTTCTGAAATCTCACCAAATGGTCTCCTTTGCCTGTCAAGCTGACAATATCTGGATGAGAGATGAGAGGAGCTGCTCAACATGTGCCCACACCTATCAGAGTTGCTTTAAGTTTTTACAGTGTGCTCAGAGAAAATAGTCAGTAGAAGGTTGTGCAGCAAAGTGTTTTGCTGACTCTTAGGCACAGGGCCTGGCTTTCAAGCTACAATCTGCCTTATTTTGCTACTAAGATTATATTGACTGAAGCCTGGGAGGAAGCCTTATAAAACACTGATGAAAACATTTTTGACATACAGCTCATATCCCTTGGTACTCTTAATGCAACAGTCGATAAATATGGAAGATTCAGGACTCCATAAAGTTAGTTTCACTGATAAACTACATTCTGCAACATATATTCAAGTTGCCCTATCTACAGTAGTTTACAACCATTGGGCTTTGTGGTGTATAACAATGTTCTTTAGGTACATTAGTCATTATACTTGACCGTAGTACAATAACCCTGGCAAATAATTAAAAAGTTATAAACTCCGGTGACAAAAGCTAAGATTTTTAGTTTTTTCTTTCTAATTTTGTACACTATCTAATATGTATAAATCATTGTACACAATCTAATATGGCTATAATATGACTTTATAGAGCCAGTATGGTGATGCTGCTGTTAACTGCCATAGTGCCATTCAATTTGTTACTCAAAGCCAACATCCAAAATATCTCAGTTATTAAAAATGCTTGATTGTTATTATAATGACATATAGGAAGCCAAACAGCATAACCCTGTCTTCATTCCTAAGAGGTTTCTATACAGCGTCTGAGATATTTAGCATGCTTTTAAAACTTGTTTTAATAGTAATTTACTGACTATATATGAGTTCTTCTATTAATCCTGTGGTGGAAACAGTGGAAATTTCATAAGTTGCTTGCGGAGAGTTTCACAGAGCAGGAAATGTATCTCACAGAGCCATGAGCAGCAGTTTTCATCTTGGGGTGAAACAAATTGTTATGTTACTTTCACAGTGACCACTGGCTTGAATGCAATCAGGCTCCTCCTACTCCAAGTGCCTGCCAAATATATTAACATCTATTGTTTATCTTTGTTGTCACAGGCGGCCTGATAATTATTAAAATGTTAATCTGATTACAAATTTATGCCAAAATAATTTTCTCTTGTTTTGGATTCTGGACTCTTCTGTCACCGTGAT
>VVHJ01038078.1:1742-18247 GCA_015107715.1 Tylochromis polylepis
AACCCAAAAAAAAAACAGCAATTTAAAAAAAAAAAAAAAAAGCCCCCAGAACTCAAAGTCACTCTGAGATCACACAAGCTCAAGAAATTGCATTTACTCTATTGTAGTCTAAGGTGTTTCTACTATTCCCACCATTCTTTTAAAGTAGCGAACTGTTACATCATGTTGTGCATGCTTAATTTCTAGTTTTCAGGCTGACATAAACCTTTGAACACACACAGCTGCAATAAATCGACATCATAAAACACCATTCAGGTCAATCATTTCACAGTGAGAGCAAAGTTTAGCAGGTTTGTGATGACTATGAAAGACAAAGCCGAATAAATCAGGTAATCCAGTATCCAGTGCAATGATAATGCATTGTTTTTAAAGGGTGCTCTAAATTCTTGACCAAAATACATTAGAAAAAAAACGGAGTATTTCTGAGCTAAAAGTGATTACTAAAATTGCCTCTTTTTCTATATGAGCGAGAACTAACCGTGCGCCTGCCTGCTCTTTGACACGTGCCTCAAAGTGTCAACCAAACTGTCACCGGTTTCCACACATACCTGCGTCACTTTGCACTGAAAGGTAATCGAAAGGCTAAGCACTGCATGTGACAGATAAAAAGTCATCATCCTCACAAAGATGGTAAAAAAATAATTCGTATGGTGCCGTTGAGCTTTGATATATACACATAAGGAAAAAAGTAAGCCCTGTTTATCTGCTGAAGATGAGATCACAGACAACACACAGCCTATAACTCTTCCAAAGTATCACACACCATATCAGTGTGAAAAAAAACCAACAACTTAGCTTTGATGTTTTTGGTGAGAAAGAACGTTTTTGTTGTTGCTTTTTTTCTTCTTTGTTTTCAGTTTGACTACTCAGAGAATTGTTTTTCATGTTTTTATCTCCGGTAAATTCCACATATACACACCATGCTCTTAATGCTGAGCAGCAGGTTTGGTTTCATGAGGTTTGCAGGTAGCATTGTGGTCTGTAACCACAGATTTGCAGGTACTGAACTCTGTGACCACAGAAAGTATTAGGGACATCAAGTAAAAGCTAAAGGCGTTATTCATAATAATGGAAGCACTTTAATTAATTTAACTATGAATTTAATTTAAATTTCTGAATTAAAACACACCGGTTGGTTAGACAGCTTACCCCCCAATCTAACTGTCTGCCTGATACCAGAGGTGTCACATTCATTTTATATTGTAAGTCACATGCAGCCAATACAGCACATTCATATTGTTCCCCTTTCTTTGTTCTTCATTATAAAGAAGTGCTTCGCCTGCTGTTGTAAATCCAAGAAACCCATCAGTGCAACTCTTTGGGCTCAACATTCTTCTTTTTTTTTCTTTTTTAAAAATTTTCTCTTGATCCATGTTAAAATGTTATAATTTCTATAGTAAACTATAGAATCGGGAACTTTATTGTTTATTTAATGTAATTCTACCAAAAACAAACAGAAAACAAACAAACAAAAAAGAACACCTGATTTTCAATTACCGAATGGTTTGTCTTTTACATACTTACTTGCAGCATGCCAGACCTTTTCAGTTAGAAGGCTGTAAAACTGATGTGTTCAAAGTCCAAAAGTTATGTCAAGCCTTCTTTTGAATGGGACATCTGCGATCTATAACCTCAATAAAACAGATTACATGCAGGTACATCAGAGCAGGGCCACGGCAGAGGCTCATTTGAATTCATATGAATCGCGCAGAGAGAAAAAAAATAAAGAGCTTGGTGATTCTTTTGGGCTGAACTTCATTAAGAGTCAACTTGGATCCTTTTTGCTTGCTTACTAAAGCTGCCTGTGTTGGTTGTGGAGTGGTGGCGGTAGTGCCAGTGATCTAAAATGTCAAATACCGTAAGCGTCACACTTGGCATTTTACTAAAATTGTTGTTCACATGCGAGCTTTTAGTAATATAGCTTGCACCCTGATGTTCTTTAGTGTGGTTGCACAGATCTGCTTGCATCATTTTGCAGAACCTGTGTGCAGCAAACAAACCTTTACAGGCAGTGCGAACCCCAAGTGGCAGCTTTATGAGTTTGACAGGTATATCAGCTTGGTCAAATGTTGGCGAGGGACATGACAATGTCAAAGGTTTCCA
Source organism: Tylochromis polylepis (assembly GCA_015107715.1). Taxonomy (NCBI): domain Eukaryota; kingdom Metazoa; phylum Chordata; class Actinopteri; order Cichliformes; family Cichlidae; genus Tylochromis; species Tylochromis polylepis. The sequence goes on from VVHJ01038078.1 coordinate 3,846, forward strand.
GTAGAACGACTCATTTTACGCTGTCCACTTCAGGTCAGAGATTCATTACAAAACAGCGCTCTTAAAAAAAAGCCCGCCTTTTAATAAACTTGTTGACTGTATGGCTAAAATTGGATCTTCAGAGAGGGTACAGGGTAAATCCCTGTGTGGTGAGCAATTACTTCATGGTGGTTTCAAGTTAACAGCAGTTTCAGCAACAGGTTTTCCCTGCAGGTAGCATGCTAACTAAAAAATTGTCAAAAGTTGCCACTTCGGTTAAGTGACCTTTGAATAGTTGCTGTTAGTTGTGGTTATGAACCATTTACTCAGATTTTTTTTTTTTAACCGTCACATCAAGATGCCACAAACATCTGTGTGTGTGCGTGTGTGCTTCATAACTTAATATGAACACTGATATTAGGAATGTCAATGTAGTTAACAGGGTTTTGGTATACTACTAAATGTGAAAACATGTTTTTAAAGGTCCTGTGCTTCTGAGTCATTCTGATGTATTTTGAGACCTTTGGATTTGCATATCTACACCTCTCTAGCTTTCTTTGTTATTTTCTCCTCTCACCTAAGTTTGCTAACTCCTAGCAACCCCAGTTTTCAACTAAATCTTTATCAGCCCAATAATTTTGTTGTCTAGTATGATTTCTTTCTTTCTTTCATTTTTTTTTTTTTAAATATTTATGTTTGTTTTTCACTGTGAATCAAAGCTCAATACATTTCTATCTGTGTCATTCATGTGGTTGGTGATTGGATTACTGTAGTGCACTTAAATCTTGCCTGACACAACAAAAGCACAGTTGGAATAAGATCGATGATATCGTCTTCTTTTAAAAGCTTATTATGTTGATTTTTACTGTTTATTAACAGTTTATTAGTTGAACTGCTTTTTTTGATCACATATTTTAAAACATAACATATTTTAAATATCAGACCAAAACACTTGATAATGGACTGTTAACCACATTCATCAGATCATCATGGAGATGTTTTCGAACAACAAATGGGCCATTTAAAGAAGTACTGAATGTATTTTGATTCCTTGGCATTTAAAAAATGATGTGACTCTATTCAAATAAAACCTCATCGTCTTATGTTTCATGACTTTTCCTAAAATGTGTTTATTGGTCACACAGAAAAATTTTGGGGTGTGTGAGATAAACTAGAACTGGAGAGAAAATGGGTGGAGCGGGTTGAGACAAGTCCCAGGTGTGATTTGTCACAAATGGACAGCAGCAAGAGTGAAAGGGAAGGTTTGCAAGATGGTAGTGACACCTGCTATGATGTATGATTTGGAGATCGTGGCACTGACAGAAAGACAAGGCTGAGGTTGCAGAGCTGAAGATGTTAAGGTTTTCATCTAATCTTGACCATAACTGATGGCATTAGAAATGAGTATACACAGAGACAGCTCAGGTTGAGCAGTTTGGAGAGAGGCAAGGCTGAGATGGTTTGCACATGTGCAGAGGAGGGATAGTGGATATATCGGAAAAAGATGGTATTCATGGAGCTCAAAGGCGGAAGGAAAATAGGAAGACCACAGAGAAGATTTATAGATTTAGCGACGGACATGCAGACAATTGACGTGACAGAGTAAGAGTGTAGGGATGGGGTGAGATGGAGGCAGATGATGTGCTGTTTTGACACCTAAAGGAAGAACTTAACAGAAGTATAATAATGAATCTAAATATGTTGTTAAACTAATGAAACCCCTAATTTCAAATTTGACTCATAATTTCAAAAGAAAAATTAGATGAATATTAACATCTTAACATCTTTAAGAAATCACTGCTGCTGTTGTTGTGGGAGGGGCTCAAAATGACCCCCGCTGGCAGTTCTAGTGTTAATACATTCAGTTTTTGTGATACAGCAAAAAGCCATATTCAGCTTCTCCAGGAATGTCTCTGTTGATAGGAACCAAATTTCAAGAATGATTCTTCAAGTGCGGTTTCTAAACAAACATTATGATGAATGTCAGCTCCGAGAAGGGAATGCCAACTCTGCTGCAGAGTTCACTGGGGATTCAGGGATCAGAAATAGACAATTAACTGTATTGCAGACAGGAAGGCTTTGTAGTTTCATCGCAGTTACCTGATGAAATTGGCAGATCACGATAGAATGACACAGTATTGTCGGAACATTTATTGTGAAATCGTAAAAAAAACCCTAAAGGAACAGCTTCATAATTTTCTTCCACACAATAACCTCACCGATGCCTTGCGTACTGTACAGTGGTAAAACCTGCCTAGTTGAAAACACATTTTTGTGTACACCAAAAATGACTTCTTGTCTTTAAACTGGGGTTTAATTTCTAGAACACACATGCAATGAGCAGCTAACAATCGATGTTGTACTGTATTTTCTTATTACTTGTAAGAATGGGGACTACAGATTTAGCCTTTTTTGGAGGGGAGAAATAGAGTAAGCTGCCTTCAACAGATAGTGAAAATGAACTGTAACTGTATAAATAAATTATCTGGGTTTCCCAAGCATTGCTCAAATTCTAAAATGTCCTACCCCCTCTGACTTGGCCGTGGTGGGAGTCATTATTAAATCATAAGAACATTTGGTCTGAGGTATGCAGCATAAAACGCAAATATTAAGCTAAGCTAAGATATTTCTAATGTAATAATGTAATTTACATTTGAATGCCAGCCATTTCATTTTGGTACAAGCCAGTTAATCTTAACTGCTTTGTTTGGCAGAAACTGTGGGTAGATAGTTGTAGCCGCTCAGTTTCTTTGCTTATTAGCAATAGTGCAAACTATGAGACTATGTAAACACTCTTTTCCAACAATGCAAGCCGTGCCTCATTACACCAATCCATCCATCTTTGCTTTGACAGCAAAGAATTTCTTGTCCTTCACAGACTAACTTGCAGCATGACTCACCCATACAGATGGAAATGCATACAACTTTCTGTAGTTTTGCATGCTTGCAATGTAAGGTAAAGGATTCTCCACAAGCCCGTGTGTAAATATCACCCCAACTTAACTCCTGGATGAACATTTGCTATTTGTGATCACTGAATAATGCGATGGGTTCTGCACATGTATTGCAAATGCCCCCAAACTTGCAGTTTGTTCACATCTCTTCTTTTAAGAGGTGATCTAAATATTTGTGGTTTGAAAATGAAAATGAAAAAAAGAGGCCTGTGCTCCATTTATGGTGTTTCATTTCTGTTCTGGTCTCTGTCATTTCACTGAAAAAACCTTGAAATTACCACAACTGGAGTCATTCCTCCAGAGGAGTCCGATCTTGTTTTAATTGTCTGTCATTCTATTTTAGGGTATAGTTTCTTCTTGTTTTCTTCCTGGCCCCTGGACATGACACCCGCATTTCGTAATCTCATTTACCGCCTACAACACCCACAGCATATGAACTCCGGCTTGTGCAACCACACCTCGTCAGATTATTCTGTTAGCTCACAGAATGAGGAATGCTCACGGGTCAGCTTCAGGTTTGCCTCTCTTACTCCTTCTACTTCCCTGTTCTGGCTCCTGTGTGCTCACTGATTGTTTACTAGCCTTACCTGAATGTTTGGTTCCAGCATCATGCTGCTGCCAGAACCCTGTTCCAGACTCCAAACTAACTTTTCATTTTCACAAAAAAGTATTTCAAGAAATACCTTAGACTCTTATTATCTATTGATTTCCCAAAATTGAAAATCTTTACTCTGCCTGCAATTACTGAAAACACACTGCATAATCAGTACTTTCTGAAAATGATAAATGATAAATGATAATGAAAATGATAGTTAACCCAGGCCTGTTATGACAGCAGTAGACTTCATAAAGCCCAGAGTATGCATATTTAACATGTTGTCAGCCATTCGCCTTTACTCTTTTGGACATTTCTTGTGGATAGTGAGAATATTTGCAGCTCATTTTAGGATTTAGAAATGAATTAGATATTTGTAGTTCACTTTAGAAGTAGAAGTGAATTAGATAAAAAGTAGTTTACTTAGAGAAGTTCACTTAGAGGAGTAGAGATAGGAGACAGAGACATTCTTGGGTGCAGAGGTGCCATAAACTTAGGAGACCCTTCCCCCAAAACCTGCAGCTGAACTAAGACAAAGAGATCTATACTGTGAGTGGAAAATCCCCAGGGAGCACCGAGGTGGGGGTCTTAGTGTGTGCGTGATCTGATAGGTGTGCCTCAAGCGGAGATGACGTTTCATGGTACCGGCGGGAACCATGCACACACGGGGATGCGCACACACGACCACTCCCGGCGTGCACGCATATACACAAACATTACACATCATGGAGGATTTACAAATGAGGCTTGGCAGTATAAAACTCTCTCACACACAAAGAAACTTGAGAACTTGAGATCTGCTAAGCGGGAAACTGGACCTGAAGCACATCTCCCTTCTGGAAGTTTTTAAGTGTTTTTTGCTATAGAATAAAGAGTTTGTGGAAAATTCGCTGAGTTCCAGTGTCGTCTTTGGTGGCCTGAGAAGATCAAGGGGAAGTTGTTTTAATCTTAACAATAGTGACAAAGCACCTTTCTTATTTAACTAAACTGTGACTCCTCCTGCCCTCCGCTCTCACTTCTATGACCCACTTTCAATACATCATGCTGAAAGATGTTTCATTTCCTAAAATGCATCTGGAGATCAGAGCAGAGAGGTAGTTATTATTTAACTGACACTGCTCAAGCTGATGGCCCCTAGGCAAAGATATTTAATTTCAATAAGTGCCTGCTCCCTCGACTCCTCTCTCCTTGTGTCTCTTCTTCACCTCCTCTTCTCACATCTTCGGTGGGAGGGAGTACGACATACGGAGAGGAAGTGAGAATGTGCAGTCTGGGAAATGAGTTAATGGAGATTGCTTTGTCTCATCAAACGGTATGCTGCTTCACACACGAACACAAAAATGTGCTCTCATAACTCCTACACATAGTAGGCCACTCTGTGACAACTCTAAACACAACTAGGTGACACTTGCCTCTGTGACCTTACAGCTCGCTTCGGGCATGGGTATGGCACATGTTACCAGAAATGCATGATGTCAGTTTGGTTAGCTGTCTAACCACACTGACTGACAGACTGGAGCAAGTTTCATTTTCTCTGATTACTGAAATTCTGCAGCTTGTGACACAAATGAGACTTCATGAAAAAGTGGCACACGTAATAAAATAAAGAGGAATATTTATAATATATAATATGTAACCAGCCTGCTATATTTTTATACTGTCTAAATACTGCAGTATTGAAACGTGAATATAGCCTAGTTTCCCCTGAGGATTTACTCTGGAACTCTGTAATAGGCTGTGCGAAACCTGTCATAACTTCTCATCTGATTGGCAATGAAACCGAAGAGACACAAATGTGATAAGGAAGTGCAGAAGACTTGGATGGTTTAACAACCAGACAAACAAGGAGTTCTTGTGTGCGTGCGTGCATGTGTGTGTGTGTGTAGCTTCGCTCAAGTCTTGAAGCTTGTGACCCAACCTTACTAGTTGGAATAAAGCCAAAAGAAATAAAACAACAGTGCTGATGCAAGAGCTAGTGCTTTGTACATGTGGGTGGAACAATAACACGATGTGATGCAAATGCAGTCAGTTTCTCTGTTGGAGGAATTTCCTGGTAAATAGGTGAAACACAAACCCTAAAACACGGAGGGTTTCTAGAGAGATGGAAATACCATTTTCATGTTCTTGTTTGTCTTTGTTTCAGTCAAGCTTTATGTTTTTTCAAACATGGACTTGAGTGAAACAGGTGATGCCAACAGAAAAGACTGTGCGTGTATAAGAAACAAATGCTTCATGCCAAGTGTCATTATATTAGGCATTGTGCAATCTCACTAAATTCTCTTTAATTCACTCTACATGCAGTGCATATATTAGACTGGTGTCACAGGAGACACCAGAGGTGACAGGAGGGATTGGAAGAAGAAGCAGCCCGCTTCAAAGTGCAAGAAAAATACCAAACTGGCCTGAGGATGTACAGCAAACAGGTCTTTACAATTATAGCCCCCATACAACCTGGATGTGAGTCAGTTTTTACTGAATTAAAATCAAAATATTCAGTAATATTCCTTTCATCATTTCACAGTCATCTCCTTCCCCAATCTTCGACGGATAATAACTAATTGCATCCGCCTTTACAGGTCTTTACAGTATTGATGTGAGTCAGTTTTTCCAGAATTAAATTCAAAATTTTCAGTAATGATCATTTCACAATCATCTCCTTCACTTTATTCACTGGACAATAACTAACTGCATCCCAGAAGCTCAACAGCAATACATCTGTTCATAACAAGTGTGTAAACTCTTCATTAGCAGATCATAAGCGGCGATCCGAGCTTCATCTTGGTCGTAAATATAGACAAACTGATGTGCATAGACTATAATAAAAGCACAGAACATTCCCAGTCTTGCATATCACATGTGCACAACAGCACAACACAGTAATACTAGAGAGTGTGCTACTAGGCCAAATTTATTTCTATTTGTAGATTTCTACGTGCCTTTCCAGCTTTAAGCAAGTGTGAAATTGGGGGTAACATCAGCAGATGTTTGCTGTTAACATGAATTAGCCAAAGTAGCTTTAACCCACACCTTAAATCTTTTCTCGCTTAAATGTCCGTACTCCCGCATGCCATTTGAGTGCACATTAACACTGACACTACCAGTGGACATGCAGTCCACTCATGTTGTTGGGTGTAAGGCACTCCAACATTGCTACATTACTATAATATTACTGTAATCACTTTATATTGTCCTGTAATATAGAACTGTACTAAATTCAGAAATCACGCACGCATTCATAATCACACAATTGTATAATTACTAGCCTTACACGAGTCCTTCTATTATCTACAAGATGGGCAATAAACAGTCAATCAATTTAATTTTCTGTCTTCAGTGTAGAAGACTCAGTTTGAGACACTAACACTACCCTATTGAAGTCACACAGTACACAAGTGTAGTAGTATGTTTGTAGAGCACATAAAATACGTACACTACATTATGAACTAACAGAAGCATCTGATTTGAGATGTAGTAAGCGTCTCTTGAATACATTTTTGCCAATGTCATTAGTCTTTTGCTGTGAACTTATTTGCAATGAATATACAAATGATATATTCACTATCGACAGGCCTGATTCAAGGATTTGTGTGCTACAACTTTAAGAGATTGCACTTATTTATACCTGTAACAGAGGTGATCTTTTTCAGACCACCTTTTTTTTATTTTATTTTCCACAGTTCCAAAGGATTTTTTTTTTCTTTTTTACTTTGACTTCCAACAGTGCACAGAAAAAAAAAAGATTAAAAGAAAAATTCCATTAAACTTTAATGCCATCCTCTGGTTTTATGGAATGGAACAAAAACAAGTCACTGGCTTGTTTTCAAATTCCACTAGAGCGATATCAGCCACATGTTTTCTGGATCCTGAAAGTCTGGCAGATACCCAAAAACAAACTGCCGTAGATAAAAACAGAAAAAGAAAATGCTGATCATTTAACCAGCTCTTCTGTGTGGGCGTAGAGGGATTCCCTTGTCCCTTTCTATTTGCTTTTTATTGCATGGGGCGGGAACTAAGCTCGGGATTCCCACTTTCACTGTCTGCGTGTGGGAAGATATGGGCTATATTAGGAGCAGCACACAGCAAGTAAACACCTCACTCATTATGGACAGACAACAGGCAGAACAGCAGGAGACACTAGTGGAGGTGACTATCCAGACAGACTGTATGGAAGACAGTCTTCAGCCCAGAGGTTCACATGGCTTGATTAAATGTGCACTGACTTTCATGGCAGGGTTAATTGTGGCTCTGGCTGTGGGCTTCATCCTTCATTATTTTCTGTTCAAACCCTCATGGAACCAGGTAAGAAACACTTCATATCAATCACAGAAAGTCTTCCATATATGAATTCTCAATGATTTGTCCTCCCTTTGTGTTCACCCACTTATATTTATAACTAATCTACCAACAGGATGCTCCAGCACTGAGTGACACATCAAAAGTCATCATGACTTGCAAACTAAAAAGTAAGTGTCGTTTATACTTCAGCTGCTTCTAAAATCTCATCAGATGCAAATGTTGCCTTGTATTGATGGGAGATATTTCCACTTCTTCTGTAGTGACTGATCAGCCGGGGAGATATGACATCTTCACAGCAAATAAAGCCGGAACCTATCTTGTCTACGGATGGGTGAAGGTCTCAGATGCCACCAGAGAACAAATTGTTCTGGAGCAAATAAGGAACGAAACCAGAACCATTGAAACAAAGCAAATTGAATCCGAAGAAGTGTTCCTGTTCAGTAAAGTCTTGATTCCTGACAAAACTAGAGTGAGCGTTAGATTCGAGTCTAACTACACAGACAGCTCTTTCCATGTCTATGAGCTCTAATTAAGCTGATACCAGTTTGAATTTCAAAAACGCTCAGCTTTTTTGTGGCACTCAACTGTACTGTCAAGAGTCTGCAGATGTTCAGTTTATCTACATCAAGATTTGTACTCATGCAGCAGTTTCACGGGAAGAGGAGCAGTTTCATGTTTGTGTTACGTCTGCTCTGGGTAGAGTGGGTGTGGCTGTATGAACTCTCCAAAGAGTGGATGTGACTTTCCTCGGGAACTGGGTGAGCAGGCGAAAGACTAGAGAGTCATTCACAGCTTTGCTCTAAGAGGAATATAATATTTTGACAAAAGTGTCTCATAACTTTACAGCAACTCATAGTGTGATCGTCTTCTGTACCACCCATCATTCAAAAACTTCACCACAAAAATTATTTTAATCTCACTTTCACAAGAAAAAGTTTCTTTTCTTGTCATCTTCTTCTCTGATTGACTACCTTTACCTGCGAAGATAACCCACCTAGCACAAAGAGCTATATTTAAAAGATTGTAAAACTGAATTTTTAAAGGTGTAAAAATCATGTAAAAAGTCAAATGACACTTTGTTCTGTTAATGGTGCTTTGAATACTGAAATTGTATGTATATAGTTTCGGTATTGTTAATTATAACTGTGTTGGTATTGGTCCAGCATTGTATTTTGTTCATATCAGGGCTGTAACTGCATGGTATCCTGTGCATTATATGGACTGAAAACCTGTAATTAAATGTCACCATTATGCTGGTAATGTGATTCTCAGTTTTTACTTGTGTTGTTTCCATGAGAGTTTGAAGTCTGAAACATTTTCAGTGCACACCCACACATTCGCTGTGATGGAACGTAAAGATGGAACTGGTGTCATAAGTCAATATTTGGATAGAATACTGGTTTACTGATTGTGTAATTCAAACAAAATAAGGGAAAGTGTTATTATGGTTGGAAACTTGCAATCTATGTATAACATGCCTTCTCATTTTGCATGTTGTTTATCAAAACATGAGTAGTCAGTCAGTCACCTGAACTCTGTGATGAATGAATAAAAACCTTTCACCACCCTTTAACGACCGACTCATCAAACATGACTGACTTTGGGAAGAGTTCTGCAAAAAAAAATAAATAAAAAAATGCAGGCCTAGAGAAGAGTAAAAGTTTTTCAGAAACAAAAATGAAATGCGAAAGATTTTTTTTGAAACTTTACAAAACTGATGGAATCGAGAAAGGCAAAAATAACAATCGTTAAACTATATGCATCAGAAAACAGACAAAAAAAAAAATTATATAAATCTGAGAATATAGCACCAACTACTGTACAGTCCAGTAAAGTGACGCTACACACATTCAGCAACCAGTTTATTAGGTACGCCTGTTTCACTGCTCGTCACAGTAATCCAGATATCTAATCAGCAGCAACTCAAAGCATTTATGAATGTAGACATGATCAAGACAGCCTGCTGAAGTCCAAACCGTATTTCAGACATTGTTGAAGTACTGGGATTTTCCGACACAACCATCCCCGGGTTTACAGGGAATGGTCTGGAATAAGGAAATATCAAGTGAGGATCAGTTCTCTGAAAACACCTTGCTGATGTCAGAGGACAATGGTGAGATTACTTTGAGCTGATAGGAAGGCAACAGTAATTCAAATAACCACTCGTTACAAACAAGCTATGCAGAAGAGCATCTCTGAAGATACAGCACATCTGACCTTGAAGCAGATGGGCTATAACAACAGAAGTACATCCCCACTGCACTGACTTGTGCCTGTATCGTACTGTTCTGTCTTGTGTTGCACTGTCTTGTCTTGTTTTTGCAATTTTGCACATTGCACTTTATGTAGTCCTGTGTTGATTGTCTGTAGCTATGCAGCACCATGGTCTCAGAGGAACGTTGTCTCGTTTTCACTCTGTACTGTACCACTGCACATGGTTGAAAATGACAATAAAAGCCACTTGACTTGACTTGAGAAGACCACACTGGGGGCCACACCTGTCAGCTAAGAACAGGAAACTGAGGCTACATTTCGCACAGACAATAGAAAATTAAAACGCATACTCCCATGGCCCCCACAGTCCAGTAGGTCATCCTGGGGATGTGGTTGAAAGGTTCTGTTGAGCAGCTGTGACACAAGACCGCAAGTATTTATTTCTATTTGTTGCAAGAAATTCTCTGAAAACGTGTTACGGGATTTGCTCTTTCACACATATTTGAGAAAAGTTTGAAGTGAAATTCGATTGTAAACACTACTCCAGTGCTGGACAGTAGTCAGTAAGGTCAGAGAGCTAGAGTTGTGAATGACAAAAGTACAGACTGTTTTGAAGAGTTGTCATATTCAAGTGAGAAGTGCATCAACACAGTAACTAATATCATTCGTAGTGAAGTGCGTGTGGAAACCATAGCAGTGTGTGTAAAAGCAATGAGAAAGTCTAATGTGGGTGAGAAAATGCGTTACTGATTTGAGAACTGTACTAAAAATAGTGGGAATGACTTTTCTGCTGTGAGAATTGAGCCAAAGTGATCGAGAAAAACCGTAATGTGTCATTTCATACCATGAACAGCGCTCGAATCCTCATCTGACCCTAACTGTCTATTTTCAACATGCTAAAGCTGAAAATGAATAGACAGGAACTACATGTGCTTTAAGTAGTGTACTTTCACACACAATGCCATCCTAAGTTGGAAACATGTTGATTTAGTGTTATCTAGTCTTTATTTTACATTATAATCTTACTTAGGGCAGCAATACATGTTTGGTCTTACATGCTGGAATTGAAACATTTATAAATAAAGATATTTTGTTTGATGTTTAGGCTTTCATCTCATCATCTTAGAAACAGTAGTAATATTTAATCAAAAAGGCTATTTGTTGTCCAGTATCTGGATAATGAAAGGTTCGCCCATTTCATTACGACATTTTTACATTACGACATGTGTGACATGCCCACACACTTGGTAAACTTCCTTTCTCCTGCTTTTGGCTTTTGTAAATCTCTCTTGTTCAAAGCGGAAGTGAAAGTTTTAATGCGGCGGCTTAGTTTTGAGCTACAAGGCAGTGTTTCATCATCATGATGCAATATCTGAAGTAACACCTCTGGCTCTCCTGCCCCAAGTATCCACCCATACACATTCAAGTATCTGTGCCTCACTCAGCGAAAACCAGATACCTATTGCAACGTTCCCATTACACTCAGGGGACTTTCAGTGACTCGAATGTTACCATATCTTTGGGAAATGTGGGAAATATAAATGAGGCTTGGGACTTTGAATTAGAATGTGACTAACAAAGTTGTACAAATGAGTAGCTCACAAGCACACGTTCTAAACTTCTTTAAATACCAAGTATGACTGACAGATCTCAATGAATAATGCACTTGAATGTCACAAAATTTTCAACTCTAAACTGGAACTGATGAGAGTGACTGAGATGAAATAAGGTTCTTTGTTTAGAGCAATTCTCAAAACAATTATAGCAAAGAAACAAAATGCAGTGTGAGTTTACATCACGGTGAGTGTAGTGCAGCTTGTCAGTGAATGGCAACCTCTACAAAAACAATAACTGCCTGATTATTGTCTGTCTGTAGTTATGCAGGAACCAACAGTTTCATTACAGTTTCTCTCGGGTTTAATGGAAGCACGACTCTCGAATAACAAAGGTTTGAGTTTAAGGTAGGATGTTTAAAAAATCCAGAATTTAATTCATCGCATATTTAATCCAAATTGTCTACGGCTCGGGGCCTACATAAATACTGCTGGTCAGTCATCATTAAAAGTTTTCTATATCCTGCAACCTCTTCTTCTGTGTTGTCCTTGAGCTTTATCAGATCAAAGACAGAACAGGCAAATCTGTTGATAACGTAGTTTCAGTCTGCCTGAACTTTGTTTGCTGATATTGAGGTTTCTGGGGGTTTCTTTTCAGTTAGTTTAGCCTTTAACACTCCTACACAAGTTCTTCACATTTTCTAACGGAAGCTTAACGCTCTCTGCTTGTGCCAAGATGTTTTTTAAACTGTTAACTGGTCACATCCAGCTGCAAACGAGGTTTGGGTGTACTCTCTTCCACATGAATTTTAAAATCAATGAAAGTTTTACACAAGTTTCCCTGAAACCCAGAAAATATAATTTTATTTTTTGTACAGTGGGTCACACAACATGGAACAAACAGTTTAGACTGGTGTGCTCAGGCAAGCATTGACGTCTGTAGGCATTAGTTTATGCACAGCTCTCTAAAGGTCCCTTTTCTGGCCTTTAACTGGGCCATTGCGACACCTCAATTCTGTTCTTTTTCAGCCATTCTGTTGTAGATTTGCTGCTGTGCCTGGGATCATTTTCCTGTTTTGTGATCCACTTTTGGCCAAGTTTAAGCTGTTGGACAGATAGTGTCGCATTTTGCTCCAGAATACTTTGGTATAGAGAGGAGTTCATGGTTGACCTGTGGCTGGAAAACAAGTTCAAATCATCACGCCTCTACCACCGTGACTAATAGGTGGTATGAGCTGTTTGTGCTGAGATAGTGTGCTCATTTTATCATGCAGTTTAATCAGTTGTTTACATACAGTAAGTATCTTGATTATAGCAATCTTAAGCAAATTGTCTCAAAAAGAGAGCCAAATAAACTGATCTTCCAAACATACGGGGTTAAATATACGTAGATGTATAGACTGACTGTTACAAAAATAAGCACTACCCTATTTACACAACCAAAGAAAGTTGCTCAGGGACAGATCTTTCTCATCATTTAGAGAGTAGCTATGAGACAAGGTGAGGCAGTTTCAAGTAATCCTTTGCAGTTGCTTCTACATAGAAAACATATGCATGTTCTTTGTGATCCAGATGTTTCATTTGGCAAAGATGACCCTCTGACACTTGGAGCCAGGACTAGGAGTACACTGGCTTGTGATTCCTGCATAGCTGGGTTCAGAAAAAAAAAAATGCAACACACACAAACACAAACAAAAGGAAAAAAAAAGTTTTATATCGATATGTAACTGTAAATTGACACTTTTAAATATGATCAAATGATGTAAACAGCGTCTACATACAGATGTGTGGAGTATTTGATTCACAAGAAACTTTTCATTTGGAGGCAGGGCCCACCAAATCTGCGGGTGTACTGCGGAGGCTGGAGCCTGTTACTGCTGAAACAGAACTCACACATCATCATCATCATCATCATCTTTATTTATAAAGCACTTTAAAACAAGCACAGCTGACACAAAGTGCTGTACATTAAAACTAATAAATTGTCAATTTACATAAGATATAAACAAAAGGCAAATAAAAGAAAAACAAGTAAACAAAATAGTTAGTAACCAAAAACTATGTCTCAGTGAGGTTAAAAGCCAAAGAATAAAAATGAGTTTTAAGGCGTGTCTTAAACACATGATGCTATGATATCACAAAGCACTTTATTAAGGACACCTTTAAACCTTTAATGCAATTATCCAATGAGCCAGTCATGTGACCACAATGCAGCACATAAAATTCAGATACAGGTCGTGAGCTTTAGGATTTGGAAAGCCTTGAATGTGACATGGGTTTTTTTTCTCAGGATGGCCTAAGTGTTTCTGAGAGAGCTAATCTCCTTGGATTTTCAGAACTACAATTTAATTTTCTCTGCTCTGTGCAAAACAACAAATCCCTCAGTGACTACAGAGCCATAGAGCACCAGCACTTTATTAAAGAGAGGACTTTGCGTGTGGCTGGCAGGATTGGACCCAAACACAGACTCACAGACAGGACTTTAACACAAAAACACAGCTTTATTGCTGGAACGAGTTAATACAGAAACTAAACTGGAAAACCTAGAAAATAAACTATGAACAGAACACGCAGTATGAGGGAGATCGCGACAATGGAAAGAGGAAAACAGAGGGCTTCAATACATAAGGAATCATAAGGGAATGAGAAACAGGAGGGAAACACAGCTGGGGCTAATCAGACACGACAAGACAGGTAGTCTAAGGAGCTTGGAAAGAAAAGCGTCTGGACTTCTTTAAGTTTCTTGAAGATGTTTCACCTCTCACTCGAGAAGCTTCTTCAGTTCTAAGACCAAATGTTGGAGAGTCCCAG
>VVHJ01038080.1:1833-14752 GCA_015107715.1 Tylochromis polylepis
TTGTTGTGTTTTTTTTTTTTTTTTTTTTTTTCCCCCCCCCCCCCCCCACACACACACACACACACACAGACGGAGGAACTTGGCAAACGAGCCCCTCGCTGGATCAGAGACAATGAGGTGACCCTGTGTATGTCATGCATGGAGCCTTTTAACGCCCTTACCAGAAGAAGACATCACTGCCGTGCCTGTGGTTTTGTGGGTGACATGATAAACTGCAGCTTTGCATCACTAAAAACTGAACTTTATCTGAGGACAGCTCAGAGCTGATGGTTTCTCTGCTCCTACAGGTGGTGTGTTGGAAGTGTTCAGACTACAAAGTGGCTTTAGAGTATGACGGCTACAAGCTGAACAAAGTGTGTAAACCTTGTTATGCCATCCTGACTGGCCCGAGAGGGGAGGGCTTAGATGGAAAAAAGAGAAGACTGCTGCAGGTGAGCCTCGTGTCGTTTGCAGTAGTTTAACTATTTAACCTTTTTGTTGGTGTGGTTTCAAATAATAAACCACTGTAGTGTTTTGTTTTGTTTTTTTCTTCAAAATTCATTTCTATAGAGGGAGTCACTAGGACACCCTGTGTCTCAGATGTAAGAGACACAGGGTGTCTCAGATGTAAGAGATGTGTGTGTATATAATGGGGGGAAAACAACTAAACTATTTCTGTTGTTTTAGATCAAAAATGCTACCTAACAAATTTTGAGCATTGCCTTATTTGTGTGTTTTTCCCTAGTCCAAAGCATCTCCAGGGCCTAGTGACAGTGTAATGAGTGGTTTCCTGCAGTATGGGGACAACCCCCAGACCTGGCAGCGAGTGTGGTCCGTTGTCACCAGGGCTGAGCCTCCGGTCCTTTACCTGTACTCCGTTCCACAGGTAAACCGCTCTGTGAAAAGGTCAGGAATAATAATGCTGAGGGGTTTTGCTTTAACTGTAAGGATAAAACGGTGTTTCTTTGGGACACTGGGATGTTATGTTGCAACACAGCAGATATGTCATATGGTCAAACGAAGACAAATGCTTGAAATGCAGCTGGGATTGTAAAGTTGGTATGGTACAAGCAATATTTGCCCCTCGGCTGAAAAAATTGATGGGGTATCGTTGTCACCCTGCCAGGCAGGTGGGCAACATGGACGCCCAAGTTTGTGAATGTGATAACTCAAGAACGAAGCAATGTAGGACTTTCAAATTGATGCCAAGGGTGTATCTACAAAAAAATCTGACATTCGAATCTCGGTGACTTCGATGTCAAAATTTCTGAAAATCTTGTGATTATGGTAACTTGGTAACAACACAATGTAGGATTTTTCAAATTGATATGTAGGTGCATCTACTAGGGGGTTGAGGGGTACCACCGGCCACCGCCAGTAGTTTTCTAAAAATATTTTGTGATGGGTAAAGGAAGAAAGACAAACCATGTAAAGTCTACATAAAAATCTTTTACAAAACCATCTAGACAGTTGGAATATCTAAGTTCAAGTTTAAAAAAGACTGTTAAAAGTATCACACACCTGACCTGCTTCACAACAGGTTATGTTTAGCCACCATCTCACTAATTGTTGGTTTGTTTTTTTTCCTGGTAAAGTATTAGGAGTGAAGGAAAGGGAAAAATGTTGTGTAAAATTTTTGTGCCATTAATTTGTAACGTAACCAAACACAGCTGAGCAGTGAAGCTACAGCAGGACATGTTGAATTTATCCTCATTTAGTATGTAACACAACTGAATGTTTGGATTTGCTGCCACATTCATCTCAGACTGAGATTATGAAATATATTGCTTTATTTGGAGTTCCTCACAGTATCATGTTAAACCTTTCAGAGCTCTTATGTGCAGCTGTTGTCACAAATAAACGGCATTGAGAGGGCACTGATTTTTGGATTCTTGTAGTTTTTGTTTTTTGTTTTTTTTTTAGCAGCACTGCAAGTGTGCAGAGGAGGAGTTGGATCATTGGTCATTTATTGTACAACGGAACCCTTAGATGGCAAACATCCTTCATGTCTGACTGGGGTCTCTGTTATTATTAAACCAGCGAAAGCAAAGGGAGCCTACCTATGCTAAACATGTTTTGGAATACATCCCTCCACAAGTCTTTTGGTCTCCTGGTGCACGTGTTTTCCTTTCTCTTCTTCTTAACAAATGTACTGCTGGTTGATGTGCTGCCCCTCCCACAGGTGAAAGATGGTGTCATGTTATAAAAGGGTTCAGCCTCCACTCTTTTATTGCTGCCCTACTGGGACTTGTCATTTAAAAAAAAAAAAAAAAAAATGTGTATGTGTCCATTTAAAAAAAGTCTTTTTGAATCATTGCTGTTTTGTCCCTACATTCCCAGGATTTGAAGCCCATGCTCACTATACCTCTGCTGGGCTGCAGCATAGAGGCTTTCCCTCAGGCGTTTCAGGGTCAGTCCTGCTTCTGTCTGACCCAGTCCAAAACCAGCCACACTTTCACCTGTGATTCTCTGGACCTCAAACACAGCTGGCTGAGTGCTCTGAAAGTTGCTGTGACAGGATGGCGTACAGGATGCTCATTGGCTGTATGTGACAACAGCAAAGGAATCAGATCTGCCATTAATGGCAGTCGCAGTGGTGAGAACTCTGTAGTCAATGGCAACAAGGAAAATCACTCTTGAATGTTTGTAGTCTGGCACGTATGCAACAGCAGAACACATGTCCATTGTTGTAAAATGAAAGAAATGCAGAGGTGCAGTTCAGGAATATAAAGGTTACAGTACTCTGAAAACTGTGTGTCGTCTTTAAAAGTGGTTGTGCACTTTATTTCAGAAATGATTTACAGTAAAATAAATAAAGTGAAGGTGTTTTAACGTGAGTCAGACTATCCCTTCAACTACAAATGCATTTGCTTCAGCTCTGTACAAGTGCCAAGGTGCCAAGTGGAGAGAATGTGCTCAAGGTTATTTTCTTACAGCAGACAGTAGAACACACGATTACAAAGAGGGTTCAAGTGACACAGAGAGGCTCTGCAGGATCATGATCGCCTTATAAAACACATTCAGCTGATCCTATTTCTTCACATATTATTACAGTAAGTGGATATTTACACTCAACAGTTTATAGCTAAGCAACAAAAACACAAAAAGAACTGGAAAAGGAATGATCACTTTTTTTTAAGTTTAGTTTACATCCTGTCATGTCTGCAGCACATAGAAACCAAAAGCACCAGTTTAATTTACTGTATGGTGTGTTTCAGTCACTGAGCTGATGAATAAAAATGTTATTTTCTGACTGTGTGTCCATGAAGCGGTCATATGATGTAAAAATAAAGAAACTTCCTCACATATTGACTGTAGTGTTTGATGGCAGTTGTACCCGACTCGTGGAATGTGCACGCTAAACTTGAAAACATCCCACAAGAAGGAAAGCAGATTTAAAGCTCCATTAGTATAGTTTTTCACTTTATATGAACAGTTGTGACATAAGGTTTTTCCTTTTGATAGAATTGCCACCGGAGCTCTGACGTCCTTTAAACATGTTGACTGTGTAGTAGAACCTCACTTTTAAGCCAGCTTTTATCAAGGAGCAACGGTTACTTTTAACAAAAAAAAGTGATAAATCCACTGTACAACATACAAACAGCTTTACAAACGTTGCCACTAGCTGGTGTAATGGTCAATGGCTATCTGCTAAAAGAGCTAACTCGTGCTATTTTAGCAGTGAGCTTTTGAAGATGAAGGAACTCTTAAAAAACAAAAAACAAAAAAACAAAACAAAACTGAACAAACACAAATGTGTAATTTGCATTAGTCGTTTAAATAAAGTGAACCTATTCTCATTTCCAGCTAAATGGTTCTATTCTAGGACTCTAAAAGAGCAGCTTTGCATGATGTACTTGAAGAAGAATCCTTACTTATCTTATAAGGGGCCTTGGTGTAGCCCTTGAGTTCATCCTCTGTCTGAAACAAGCCGTTTTTAGCTCACTTTCACCTCCTCTTCTGATTGGCTGCCCCTCAGGGCGGCAAGTAAGTGGGGCATCTGCTACCATATTAGGAATATCCTCTCTTACTGGCATCATACAAAGCTAGGAGCATTTAGATCAGTCTAAGACCTGAGTTTTTGTTTAAAGAGATTTTTTTTTTTTTTTTTTGCACGTACACTGACCCCAGTATTTCACAGTATCATCTTCTTTCAGCTGCTCTCTTTAGGAGTCGCCACAGCGGATCATCTGCCTCCATCTTACCCCATCTCTAGCATCCTCCTCTGTCATAACAACCCTCTGCATCAATCTTCTCTGTGGTCTTCTTTTCCTTCTGTCTGGCAGCTCCATATGCAGCATCCTTTGTCAAATAGTATAACAATAAGTCCACTTTAAAAAGCTAAAGCACTCACCCCCAATTTGCCGGAGCTGAAAATATATAGTGAGTTCATTCCCTTCCTTACTTTCTCTTGACACTGGAGATAGTAAATTAAAATGAAAGAGACTTTGGGTGCAAACAAGCCATTTCAACACTCTGTGTGCATGGAGACAAATGATCTGTAGTCTCAGGTTTGGCAGGGGGGGATATAGATGGAATTACTCAGCAACATCTTCCATTAGCTGCTTTAAATGCCACTTAAACACTTAACCACTAATGCTTACAGACTTAAGAGGAAGGCAGTTTGACCTGTTAGTGAGGATACAAAAAAGGAGGCCCTGATATCGACATAGAGGCTTCTTAATTGGATGTTTAAATCCAGCACTTGATACAAGGAGAGCAACAGTGGCCTGAAATCTGGCCCTCAAGTCACAGATATGCAGACACACGATACATAAAGGAAAAATCAAGATTATTTACAACAAGCCTAACTCTTTCACTTAGATACATTATTTTTCAGAGCAAGTTTTAATAATCAAAAGTTTCCATCTCTCTGTCTTCATCTTCCACTAGATGCCCCAGTTCTGTTTGTTCCAGTTTAGCATCGGTTATATTATCGATCCTGGGTTCGGAGAGGCTCCCTACGGTGTTCAAACGTGGCTCAGGACTCAAATACGGCAGCTGTATCCAAAACAACGCATCTCTTTCCTCAGCCAAGTTTGAGAAATTCAGACAGAGAGTTTATCTCCTCTGGGAAGCTGCACTGAGTAAAACTAACCACGTTACTTTCATTTGTACCACAGCAGTTGACTTATTGTTGATCCTGCTATCAGGTTATGAAGGAGCACAACTACAGCAAACAAAAGAAGCATGTGGAGATAGGAAACAAAACAAAACGAATGCTCCAGAGAAGTTTCTGGACACTGTCCTGAAGACTCAACGAAGTGCAGCACTCTCAGTTGGCTCGAGGCAAGTCAGCCCACCTTTTAAAACCAGCAGCGGTTGCTCTCAGCTGCAGCAGAGCTGCTCTGACACCAGCAGGGTGTCGTAGCCGTAGATCTCCAGAAGGTGGAGCAGGAAGAGCCTGTCTCCGTGCGGATCCAGGCCCATGGCCCTCACACTCTCCTGGGTTACGGTGGGGTCGGGGCTCCCTGCCACCTCACTCAGGGTCTGGAAAATCCTGTTGTTCTGCTCCAGGAAAAACCTTGGGTAGACCAGGCCGACAAGGCAAACAAGTCAGTCACTGAAATCTGTTCTTTCTTTTTTTTTTAAACAATTTTGTTCTTTTCTTCCCACTATTCATATCAGTAGCTGAGGAGAAATCACAAAATCAGCACAAAACGGCCCTTTGTGACACATAATGGCTACCATGAGGATGATAAAGCAGGCTCACTGCCTGTTCACTGTTCTTTCTCCACAAACTTCATAAAACTAGAGCCGTGTCTGCTCCGAGTACTGTAGTTAGTCACTGGACCGATTAAATAAGCTGCTCTGTACTCACAGAATAAAGAGATCCTCTTCACTGGACACACAGTCTCCATTCTCCTCCTGGGAATACAGCAGCATCTGTCTGCGCGCACACACAATTTCCAGAGGTTCTCGTAAGACAACATTATCCCAGTGTGCACAAATGCAGGTGCTAGTAGTAAAACAAAAGCCAGGCTGGCAGCCCTGTGAGGCTATATGTAGGCTTAACATGCAAACCCCAAAACCCAACAGGTCTGAACCACCAACATTAGCACGACTAAGTGTACAAAGTTAAATCATAATGCTAAAGCTGCAAACTGTTTCTCCTGGGTTATCATGTTAACATTTGCTAGATGTAAATACATCAGGGGCAGCGGTGAGTCAGGACAGAGAATGTTGTAAAAAGAGAAAATATCAAATGAGCAGCAGTTCTGTGAGCAAAACTGCCGTATTGATGTCAGAGGAGAATGTCCAGACTGCTCTGAGCTGATACAAGGGCAAGAGTTACTCAAATACCCACTGGTTACAACCAAAGTATGCAGAAAAGCATCTGTGTGCGCACAACACATTGAACCTGGAAGCAGATGGGCTACAGCAGCAGAAGATCGCACCGGTTGCCACTCCTTTCAGCTTAATGAATGTATGCCATGAAGAATTAAGGCAGTTCTGAAGCTAAAAGAGTACTAGCAAGATGTACCAAATGAAATGACTGGTCACAGTCAGTGTAATAAGAATATCTGTAAAAACAAACAACAAATTGAGCTTTTGAGCCTGTTAATGTTTTAAAAAACAGACTTTAGCCTACCTCTGCTCGGTGAGCTTGCGATACTTTTCCCTGTCCGCTGTGCTGAGGCGGAGCAGAGGCTTCAGGCCATCTCTGTAGGTCTTTACATTCTGGTTATCTACGTACACGTCGTACAGATCCTTCTTCTCCTCAAAGATCTTCTCAGTGGTGCCTAAACATACAAACATGCAGGATCCCTCAAATTTAAGAATATGCTCACCGTTCCTGATTACACACTACCCCAACCAGTCCGGTTTCATTCTTTTAGTGAGGCTTTTTGTTTTTAATAAATGTCAACTTATTTTGAGCATCTACTTACACGCGACATAGGAAAGCTCGTTCTCCAGGGCGCTGATATCAGCCACATTAACATAAAAGAAGGGCCGGAACTCAGGCACGGCCACGCCCACCCCGGGGATAGAGATGTTTGCCAGGCAACAGCAGCAGTACACTGACGGGGTGGAGGGAGAAATTAGAAAAAATGATGCACGAGTGTGGGAGAGAACGAGAGGAACGCCGCAGGTAATGTGCGCATGATGTGTGGGTTGGCAAACGTTGCTACAGCTGGAAAGGAACTGCATGTACTGTGATGTGAAATCCCCACACCGTGACAGCTTAGTAAACAACAAAGATTTAATTGGCAGATTTTTTTTCTTTTAAGGACTTGTTTGACATTTTTTGAGAGAGACATTTTTCATTTCCTTGCTGAGGATCAGGTGACAGGACATAACAGGGAAGTCAACCTTTATCCAGATGTTTCTCACCTCTGTAGCAGACCACACCCACAGGTGGAGGAGAGAAGATGAGGATGCGTCGACGGAGGAGAGCCAGTTTCCACAGTACCATGATCTGCTCCCCGAAGAAGCGGATGAACTGGGACATGCAGCCGGCTGGGTGGGTGATCTGCACCAAATGTATCCAAATGAAGAAATATGCATTAATGAAGAACAAATAAATCACATAATCATCATTTAAATTGTTTTAGGAATGAAATGGTCCATCCCACCTTCATCTCGGGGTGCATGCTGTGGTTGATTGCTGCACTCCAAGCATTGGCTGGTAACGCAGTAACAACACCGTCTCCACTAGGGGGCAGAAGCGCTCTCTTGTCCTCATAGAAGGCCTCAAGGGGAGAGTAGTGGCCCGGGGACTGAAGCTGGAGCCTAGAGAAAGGTTACAATGACATCCAAAAAAATGTCAGAAGAGGTATTAAATCAACCAAAAAACAAATCCCTTCTAATTAGCTGATTATTTTTTAAAAAATGCCGATACCATATGATCAGTTTCACAGACACTGGCTCAAATCAGTTCACTACTCTTTGTCTGTACAGATGGTGCTGCTCAGGCCATCAGCTAATTAAGTTAAAAGGCAAACACTGCGTATGCATGCACACCTTCACTTCGCTCGTACATATGTACAACAGTGTGTGTACTTGTTCACCGGAGCGAGCTGTGATTTCAAAACAAAATGTGGAACACTCGCTCATTACTGCGGCGGTATTGTTAAATAAATGATCATCTGCAGGGCTTTGTTATACAAATGGATTTCTGTATGGACCTTAAACCATGCTTTAATGTGGTTTAATTTACCCATTGGGTCAAATTCCCATCAATATGCGGTGGACTGGACGTCACGATGCTACCAAAGTGCTGAGAAAAAAAAAGTCTCACTAACCAACTTAAAGCTGCCAAATGAAGGCTATTCACATTTTTGTGAAATATTGTAAGTTATAATATTCCAGTTAGTATCAAACTTATACTATTACATCAGTATAAACAGGGCCCAATCGATATAGGATTTTTTAAAGCCTGACACTGATACGGATAGTTGGTGATTTAAAAGTCAGATATTTTGGACAATATCGTTTTCTTTCAAACACAAAAAAATAAAAAGATTTCTCCAACAATTGTTAAGTTCAGTGATTTACTCTGCTCGGATCAGCTGATTATTTAGTGGCAGGAACCACTGTAAAATGAAGTCACTGCAGAAGTGCTAAAAACTGCAGTCGCTCAACTGGTAACTTTATCATCCACTCATATGGTCTACGTCAGCTAGCTAGGGTTATGTGATAACTTAGCACCTCCCTCAGATGCAGCAGCCAAAATGATAATGCTGACGCTTTAAACAGTGCTTACCAGTGGGGTAATGGGTGAAGTTAGAGCGACTGCATCCATCTTTGATATACAGCCTATAAATTTCATTGATTTTTCACTGAAAAACTAGATTGGAACAGCAATGTAATGTATTCAGCTTTAACATCAATAAACTGCATTAAACTCTTGCTCTGTCCACTTACAGGTAAGGAAAGAAATGCTAGCATTCTGTCCAAAAAGGGGAAAGTCACGCTAGCTCGTTTCTTTTTTCCCCAATATGCAGCTTACTCCTCATGGATTTGAGCTAAACTTTAAATTTAGCATGTTTCTTGACTCCTGAACCTCAGAAATGATTTAATAATGTCTTATTTTTTTCCAGAGCCTGTAGGATATTTAATCTAAAAATCAAAGACACAGAAAAGCAAAACAAATTCTTCCATATTAGAAACTGAAACTACTGAATGCTCCTTTTTTGGCCTGATAAATCTTTTTGGTTTTTGTTGTTGTAAACCAGACTACTGTGGATTCATTTTCTGTGACTCAACTAGTGAAGCAGTAGTTTCAGCAATAAATCTTATTATGGGCCTCAAAGGTTAACTTCATCATGCAGGTTAACGACTTATCAAAGATATCAAAGAGCTGTGCGTGCTTGATCTCAAATCAAGGTAGAATTCTAGTTGCTGTGGCTCCACTGCAGGGTTTTACTACAAGATACAGGGTCACATTTATCACCTGTAAATGTTTTTAATGTGTTTTGTGTTGCACTGGGGGTTGTTTAGAGTTTTCAGGCTGCAATTGCTCTACGTACGCCAAGACACATTTTCATTCATCATGCCTTTCTTTTTTCTAGCTTTGCCCTGCAAAACTAATGAGCTCCACAAGCTACGAGTGCAAAGAGAAAACAAATAACAGAAAATCTTTAAAAAGCAGTGAGATTGGAGCGAGCGAGCGAGGGGGAAAAAAACAGGATAAACTCTTCGCAAATTGCTAAATATCTTAATTGCCTTGTGACCAGCAAGAGAGGCCATTATGTAAGAAACAGACAACTACCATGGCAGTCAGCAGATGGGGAATGTGGAGCGAGCTATGGGGGAATTGGTGAGTAAAAGAGCATGACCGCTGCATGACTGAAGGCCAGGAGAGGCCAGCGTGTGGGAACTGTGGAAAGAGGAAGAGAGGACTGTCGAGGAAAGCAGGGAGAAAGAGAGCCTGAGTACAGAGAGAGCTGTGTTCGAGGAGCTGCTGAGGAGGAAGTGTGGCACGGCTTGGGATGAGGCACTGGAGTAAAAGGGCCTGTGCACACCACTAATAATAATAATGGGAAGTGAAGCGTTGTCTGGAAGAATATGCTGCTTGAAAGAGAAAACAGGAAGCATGGAAAGCGCGAGCTGTTACTGTGAGCAAGCCGGTGTCTTCTGCAGCGTGTAGAGCTCTTACTTATTTGTACAGAAGAGATCGAGCGATTCTGAGCGGTGGAAGTAAAACGGCACCGCCTGCTCCGCCGCGTTGTCCTTAACCCCAAAGTGCTCCCTGTGCAGCTGCTCAATAGCAAACAGACCAGCCTGCACCAGGTGTGTCTGTGTGCTAAGGGTGTTCCACAAGGCAAGTTTTCACACCCACATCAGGCAGAAATTTCTTATCATTGGATCTTTTCAGCCTTGTTCCAGCACAGAAAGGGAAACATGGACAGACTGAAAGCTCACTGTTAATCTACTGATTTTTTGTTTGGTTTTTTTTGACCAATGAAATAATGATATACACAGATGATCTTTTGGCCTTTAGTCTTAGTATCACTGGTCTCCTGCAGCTCCTTACCATCTGTCCTGATTATTGCATGGATCATGATATTAAATACTAAATCTAGTAGATCTGATGTCTAAAAAGTCTTAGCACTGCACTGTGTGATAACAATCAGAGGTGAACTATAGGTGATAGACTATACGGGACACACTGGTACAGATCACATGACCGAGGAATCAACAAGGAAGCCTTGTTCTGAGCCAATTTAGTCTTCGTGCACGTGGACTGAAGGTATCTCTGTTCTGCATGTTGCACGGCACTCTTCTCTGCACAACTGCACAGATTAACAGTGAAGAGAGCTGAAAATGAGCACTTCATTGTCACGAAGGACAAGATTCAATTCCACATACTTAAAATAGCTGTGGAGACACTGGTGATGTTGTGTCTTTGTAGGACACTTATTAATAATCTTTTTAAACCTTTTGTTATTTTAGTGAGCAATAAATAGTCGACTCAAAATTGGCCAAAATCTGCCATTTTTTTAATGCTACATTTGGCTGTGAATAATGATACCGACCCAGGGTGAGTCTAATCTCTAATAAAGATGCAATATAACAATAAACATTTATCGAGTAATAAATAACTGATTGCAGTTTATTCAAAATTGAAGATTTGCTGCATTTCTGACTTATCGCTATCTTATCGATTGATCTCAACTTTGAGAGAAACGCTGACTTTGAAATGTGGAACCTGGACATTTAAACATCTGATCTGAGAAAAGGACATACTTGATCTCTAGGAAAAGACGTGGTCTGATCAAAACCTTCTTTTGATGTATTTATCCTTTCATTCATCTGCTCTTGATTACCAAGTGACCAAAAAGAACCTACAGTACTGCGCAATAATCTTGAGGCAGCCCTCACTTCTTTATTGTTTTTGGGGGGTTTTTTGTTAGAAAAACTGGAAATGGATGCAGCAATTTATTGTAATGTCCAAACATAAAAGGAAATAAGTACATAATGCAAAAACTTGATTCAAAGTTAATATTTGGTATGGCCACCTTTATACTTTAGCCTGAACTCTCTTAGGTAAGCTTTCTTATCATTTGTTTAAGTAGTCTTCTGGAATTAAGAAAAAATGTTAACACTGACCTTCAGTCCAGTTCTTGTGTACTCTCTGCCTTTTCTCCCTGTTTCTCTTCCTTAACAATGTCTTCCTGACAGCCACCCTTCCACTGTGGCCATTTCTGATGAGGCTTCAGTGAACAGATCAACTGCTGGTCCAGGAACATCTCTCAGGTCCTATGTTGAGGGATTTTTGCCTATTTCTTGAGGACATAACTTTCAGATTCTGTTCATCTACTGTATTTAGTTTTTAGGCCTGTCACTTCTTCTTTTATCCTCCACTTATCCAGTTTCCTCATATTTCTTTAAGGACGTGCTGCACACAATGCCAAGATATGCCAAATTTTCAGCTACTGACCCTTTGTGATTGACTTTGTTTGCAAACTTATTTCAAGCTTATCGTTGGGATTTTTGCAGATTCAACATAAAAATGGGAACAAAATATGTGTTATGTGACCTGCTGCTGACAGCAAAAGTATCTGAAGCCATAATTTAAAATTGGGTCTTTGCTAACTTGGCTGTTATATGCGTTTTGGCTTCTCTCCATTTTGCATGTTTTGTATATTTGTTGAAATATGTATTTTTTGTGTTTTTCCATTATCTTTGAAAAAGTTTTTCTGCTTCTTTTGCATCTTGTGCCCCTTCCGTAGCTATTTTAAATTGATCTCAACTGTAGCTTGATGTTTATCTAATTTTGTTGGCAATACTGTTTGGACTTGCTGATTTATTTATTTAGTTAAGTATTCTCTATTCTAAATATTATGAAAGCTAGAAAAATCCACGCACATCCTTACCAGCGAAAGGGATAGGTCCTGGGCCAAAAACAGATAAGAAAACAAACAACCCCCCCCCTCAAAAAAAAAAATTCAAAACAAATTCAAGAGCTTGCACACTGCAGGGATAATTACATTGCTAATTCATGTGCACTATGGGTAAACTCCTGTTGCTTTTAAACATACAATGCAGATAAAAGTGACCCACAAAACCCACAAATATGCTATTTTCTGTTTTTTTACTGAACAACTAAATGGATGGCTCAGTTGATTAGCAATGAAATTAATACATAGTTCTAAATGTTTTGCTGATAGAAACTCACAGATCTTGATGAGCAGAGCACGCTGTTGTACAAGCTCAGTGCTCTTACCTGACCTGGTGCTCCAGGAAGCTCATGTAGCGGTAGAGCAGGGTGTAGGAGGGAGACAGGATCCCAACCGACTTCATCCTCGCCCCCCTCTCCACCGTGCTCTCCACTGCCATGTTGGCAAAGCAGGCGAGGCCAAAGTAGCAGCCCTTACGGAAGTAGCTACGGAAAGAGGGGAGAGGGACACAGATGAGGCCATGAGTCATGAAAAGCAAAGACGCTGCCAGATGGCTGTTCTACTTTTTTTTTTTTTTTTTTTCCAGCAAACAT
>VVHJ01038080.1:14772-52304 GCA_015107715.1 Tylochromis polylepis
CACTTTCCTCGGCTCTGTCCTGCCTGGATGAGGACATGGGGGTGCATCCTAATACTTAAAATTAGCGACTCTGTTGCTTGGCTGTGTAAGAGTACGTAAACACAGATACTGAGCCTTACATGAAGTCTGTGCTGACTCGGTGGGAGCCGCTGGCAATGGCTTTGAACTCCACTCCCTCCAGGTCCATGTCTTTGGGCAGACACCACTCCAGCATGTTTCCTATCACATCCAAACAGCACAGAGACAATAATAATGAGAAGACATGGATAAATAGACAAAGGCTGATACAGGAACAGACAGTGTGTTTTCAGGAGTCCAACTATGTTCCCTGGAATTCATTGGTTCATTGGAATTTATTAGTTGAAGCAGCTGAGCAAATATGAGCTGACAGGAGCTGAGAAACCTAAGGTGACTCAGCCAGTGTGCCTTTCAGTCTCATCATGAGATCTATGCGTTAGAGTTTCTGCTGAAATATGAGCTGATCAGTGCTTAAAATGAAACTGCAGGTGTCTGTCATCCACAAGGAAAGATGCTTTACCGGCACTTTGACAGATGATAGTGACTTCAAGTGTTTAACTTCAGCTCTCATGCAGTGCTACGTGTTCTTATGTATGGACCAGATGTTACTGAAGAGTCTTGCTAAGAATGGAAAGTCAAAGTAATTTTACAAAAATCCAGTTTTTGCTTTGATCTGTGATGTATGATCTATGGCTGCTGATGCACAACTAACATCTGGGAGGATTTATGCTAAAATCCATATTTTGTCTAAACATTCTCACAGCATCCTAAAGCATTATTATAGGTGGAAAAATAAAATCCCTGTGCCCTGTACACTGAGCCTGGGTGTGCTGGAGGTTTGTTCCTGATAAAAGGGAGTTTTTCCTTCCCACTATGTCTGTGAAGGTTCTCAGGTCATCGAAGTCTAAGGAGCTTGGAAAGAAAAGCGTCTGGACTTCTCTAAGTTTCTTGAAGACGTTTCACCTCTCATCCGAGAAGCTTCTTCAGTTGTAAGAGCAAATGGTGGAGAGTCCCAGACTCCCATAAGGCTTAAAATCTGGGACTCTCCACCATTTGCTCTTACAACTGAAGAAGCTTCTCGGATGAGAGGTGAAACGTCTTCAAGAAACTTAAAGAAGTCCAGACACTTTTCTTTCCAAGCTCCTTAGACTTTCCTTCCCACTGTTGCCAAGTGCTTGCGCATAGGGGGTCGTCTGATTGTTAGAGCTTTCTCTCTGTTATTACAATATAAAGCACCTTGAGGCAATTGTTGTAGTAATTTGACACTATATGAATAAAATGGAATTTATATTGAATTCTGTCTAGGACCCGGTGCATCTTAGGACACTGACACTTTCTAATAAAATGGCCTGAAAAAGCTTTACAAAGATGTCTTTCAAAATATGGAGCCAGAAACACATTTGCCAAAATAACACATCCACATACCAGATACGAATATGAGAGGAGCTACTCAGCAATGAAAACCACGAGCACTTGCCCACAATAACAATACAGCGATTCTGTGATACTCAATATATTGCACGATAATTTAAATCAAAATTCATAAGCATATTTGCAATAAACTGCTTCATTTACTAACATGAACACACATGAGTTTAGGGAGCGAACCTTCACGTACAAACTAATGAGGATTTTTTTCATGCGTCCATCTGCTTCTTTACTCTTTCTGGAATGAATATGAGTCATGGCACGTCATCTCATACCTGACATCAAATGCCGCGTATCAGAAAACAACCTTGATGAAGAACTTGCGTTATATAATTTCAGTACAATGCCCTTTCCAGAAAAAAACGATTATAAAGTATTAAAATTAGAAACTTGCAGAGTACGACGAGCTCCTGAGGACACATATATTTATATAACTTAAGGAGGAGAAATATATGTATTTATTCACCATGTTGTTGTCTGTATATGTGTTATTTTTCAATTATAACGGTATATCAGTTCAATTAATTAGCGCTACATCGCTGTTCCTCACTGTCTGCCATTTTTCCATTATTAACTTTTTTATCCACTACAGATTATTTCATTTCACTTCCCTTCG
Source organism: Tylochromis polylepis (assembly GCA_015107715.1). Classification (NCBI taxonomy): domain Eukaryota; kingdom Metazoa; phylum Chordata; class Actinopteri; order Cichliformes; family Cichlidae; genus Tylochromis; species Tylochromis polylepis. The sequence goes on from VVHJ01038080.1 coordinate 16,835, forward strand.
CTCTCATTCGTCTGATAAGTGCCACCACTGGGAGTCATGCTGAAGTGAGTCTGGTAGGTCAAACTGGCACAGGGAATCCTTTGTAGTGTATAGATAGCTGTATCACAAGAAAATATATGTACGCATCGATATTTTAAAAACGTTACTGTAATGTGCATAGAAAGTTTAATAAAGAAATCATGCTAAATAATCATAATAACTCTACCTGTAACTGTGTTTACTGTTTTGTTTGGTATGTGATGAATAATGAATAACACTCAAAATATGAGCGGTGACAAAAACAAATATATTCACTGTAAGTAACTATATATGTATGTGTATATAACACGCCATCAGTACTTTATCTTTCAAATAATGATTTTGATTATTTCAAATAAAATATTTGTCATTACTGTTACGTTGTGACAACTCTACCCCACCATTATAATACACTATACTTATATATAGATATGATCTTGCAGCAGACATGCATCCATCCTTTATAAAACATGTCCGAGTGATGTTCGACTTAGAAAGCCGCTGATGTTTCTAAGTGTTGGTCAAAGAAGACTTTGTGCAATGTGCTGCTGCTCGTTTTCTCTCGGTTTTCTTTTAAAATCCTACAAATGAACAGCTTTTGTGTTGTCCTGTGTTTATCATACCACAGACTGGCCTAATCCTTAACAGAATGATGTAACTGGAAATTATATTGTGGAGATGAAAATACATTATCATGTGGTTCCGGTAATGAGCAAACATGTGGGATCGGGACACAAGTGGCCTGGAAGTCCACAGTAACACTGATGAGTGCATTGACTGGGAACTGATTCAGCTTCAGCTTATCTGGTAGCTTGCTGGTTTCTAATTGAGGTCTTTCATGTGACGACCCTGTGACACAGGTACTGATGATTCTTTTGGTGAATGAATCTAGAAAATAAAACTGCTCATCACACCATCCTCCTGGTCTTCACTCAACCTGACACACTGCAAAATCATAAAGTGGCCAGCTCCACCCTGTAGGGAATCTCCTGCACTGCTGCATCCTAAGCATCATCATGAAGCCTTAAATCCAGTTAATCTTAACCTGATCTCCCCCCTCCTAAGTAACTGTTTCATAGGGGCTCGCCCCTGTCTTTAACATGTCTCTCATTAAAAATGCATGGCTCTACTGTGCATAAAGCACCAGCTGATTGATTTTCTACCACAGCACTCTTCCTGACATTTTGTCATGGCTTGTTCTGCCACCAGGCTTGCAGAAGATGTCGTGCCTTTAGATAATGTCTCCAAACTAATGTTACAGGTCAGAAAAAGCCACACCTGTGGTGGTCTGCAGGCTTGGTCATTCTGGGCGTCAGACACAACACTTAAAGCTGCATCTGTTTATTCTGCCCTGTCTATACGCTGATCATTGTCCTTCTTTTAAAACCTGCCTGTATTTATTTTTATAAGGTTAAATGGATTCCATATATACACAAGTGATGTCCCACCTGATCTGGTGTTGAATGTTACCACAAACACCGACACTATCTGGTCCTTTTCCTCCCATTTCACCATCCTGTCTTCTAGCGACACCTCCCTCGGTCCTGTATCCGAGAGATGCTCCTCCTTGTCGGTTGGCAGCGCTTCGTCTGTGCCCACCAGATCGCTGGAGGTCGCGGGTGGGGCGCTGCAGCCGTCTGCGTTGGAGACAGACCTGCTGGCAATGGGACCCCCCGGTCTGCTGCTCCACCCAAACCCGGGCGCGGAGCATCCTAAGGCACGGCTGTTGGAGGGGCTCGACAGTCGTTCCTTCGTCGGAGAAGTACCTCCGGGCTTCTCCGCGGACGGAACCTCTTCCCAGTCCAGCAAAGGGGCTCGGTCCGACCGCTCCACCATCCTGGCGGTCCCGCCTCAGTCTCACCGCGGATTTGTAAATGATGTCTCAGCCGACAGTGACCAGGTCCATTCGTGGATAATTACAACTCAGAGCAATTTCTGCACAGCGAAGTTACTCCTAACTATTCAGAACGGCTGCATCTCTCTTTAAATTAACATTACGCATTAGCAGCTTGAAAGCCTAGCTTTAAAATCTTTCCCGTCTCTGGTGATCATAAATTTGATGCTGTTCAGAGAGGGCAACTCCTTCGTCTAATGCGAGTTGCGTTCAAAACTATTCGCAATTTTATTTGTCACATTCCCTTGGCTGAGACTGGCTTCAAAACAGTTGGAAACGTGACTCCGTTTTGTCTTCTTGAATGTAGCCTGCACTCTAGCGTCGCGATCAATTTTCTTTCCGTGTGCCGCACTTTCGATCACTATGATTATATTTTTATAAAGCAGTGCAGCCAATACGACACATTTTCTATTAATATTTTTTAAAAGGCCAATTTATTAATTCACGGGCCAGAATTATTGAAGTTTGCGCCATTTGTCACCATTTATTTATTTTATATTTTATAAGCGCTTTTGTGTGTAACGAATGTTGCTAAGCAAAATCCAAGCGACAAGTTGATGACATCGTTCAGCGACACGTCACCAGACGGAAGAAGGTCCGCATCCAGTGAAATCTGGCACTTTAGTGTGGAAATAAGGATCCTGGCTTTATCAAAATGGGTGAGTATTTTCACTACTGCTCAGCAAAACGTGATTTTGTGTAGTTACATGTAATCTCCATGTGTATTAATGATTATATCCCGGTATATTCCTGTTTCCGTTGTGTTTGTTTAACGTGTGACTGGAGCTCGTTAGCTTGCCTGCCAACATGAGCAAGTAACAGTGAATACGGCTTGCTCTTTATTAACGGCGTGTTGTTGTTAATATTCCTCGTTCACACAGCTCTGTTGTAATTACAACATCTACATACTGCCATTGAGAATGACGACATGCTTTTCATTTTCTGATAATACTAGTACTCCATAACACCAGTGTGTGTAGCTAAGCTAACTGCAGTTAGCCAGCTTGCCTGGTTGACAGTGACAGTAGGTCGGGTTACTAGCTTCCATGGAAATCAGGAGGAGAGTAAAGAACTACAAACCTAAATATATTCGGCATATTCGCCCTTTTGGTCACTTCTACTTGTCTATATTTCTGCAGTTAATCTCGGGCTTTGCTAACTTCTAGCTTGGTCGCCGTTAGTGACGGTTTTTAATTTGGCCGGCGTTGTGCCAAAAACCGATCGTCTGTCAAAAACAGGTCAAATAACATGACGATTAGATAAATAACTTGTTGATATGTGAAACATATGTCTAATTTATCCATAGCCATGAATGATATCAAGTCATCTTGAGCCACAAACAATATTCCTGTCACAAAGTAGAAGCTGCAATCACTTTATGGAAAAGTGACTGTGATATATCCTTTATTTACCCAATTAAAAAGTATCACTGACATTAAAAATGTCTCCATTTAAGAGGGATCTGACCAAGGGGGTGGGGGAAATTGCAACAAATATAACATAATATTTGTATAAAGTGGCCAAAAAGGTCTGGATTGGTTATAATGTGGGTGCAATATCACAAAGTCATAAAGATAATTGTACAACAGTTAATTTCTTTATTTTTCATATAACTCCTTTGTAAATCCTGTTGACTACAGTCTATTAACCAATACAAGCAGAGACATTACACAGTTTAAAAAAAACAAAAAAAAACACACACATGAACATCGGAAATCACTTTTTGGCACAACACCAGCACTCTGTCAGCGTTAAAAAAGAAAAAGGAATACTACCCCTAAAAATCCAAGTGATCTAGGTGTTTGATGAAAAGTACATTTTTCTGCCCATTCATCTTTTTTTCTCAGTACTCCTTTCTTTTTCTTCTTATTCTTCAGGTGGTTTCTTCTCTAGTCTCTTCTCTGGCCTGTTTGGCACCAGGGAGATGAGGATTTTGATCCTGGGTTTGGACGGTGCTGGGAAAACCACCATTCTGTACAGACTGCAGGTTGGAGAGGTGGTGACCACAATTCCCAGTACGTATTAGTTTTGTCGTGTATCTGGATTTCACTTTTAGTGGCTCCATAGTGTAGTGGTTAACATGTTTACCTAAAACATTCTAGACTGAGATCAAGAGGAGACTCAAAGCCAGCTTTAAGGGAGTCACAAGCTAGTATTCTCCTGTGGTATTCCCAAGCCCGGGAAGCATCCATCATTAAATCTGTGCCATATAAAGTATGGGGCTCCATGTGTAGATTTGCTGTGGTGACCCCTTTGGAAATAAGGGAGCAGCTGAATGTGCTTACCTGTGTTTGTGTAGTCTTTACGCCTTCATTTTCATGCTGTGTCAAGTGCAACTTTACATTTTCACACTCGTGTGCCTGACATTCAGGAGCTGCAAAGGCCTGCTGCTTGTCTGCTTCAAGTAATATTTGTATAAGTGAAACCACATCCCCTCCATACTTCAAACTTTTACACATTCCAGTAATTCAAAGTGAAAAGAGCTACCAATCTTGTTATTGTGAAGAAAAATGCTGTGGTGCCTGTTCCACCTGTACCCATATCAGACGTGCTCGTTTTCCACCAGCATGGTGCTGGTGCAGAGCCAGTTCTGCCTCGGTGTCTTTTGAAAGCCAGCCAATATATTGACAGGTTTGCAAATGATTTGTACATAGAATTACTTGCACAAGTAGCTTTGATATCCATGTGAGGTAAATCATGCAGCAAAGAACCGTGCCACTGACTTCAGATGTTCCAGCTTTGGGCCCAGCAGTTAGGTGGTACGCTGTGCTGGTGGAAATGCATAAACCATTTTATGATTGGTCACCTGTACTGTGATTTTGGAAAAGTGGTGAGATATTATAGGTGGATTTAACTGTTTCATGATGCGCCTCCCTGCTAAGAAGACCCAACATCTCTAGCACAGATGACCTGATCCACGGCCAGATAAAATGAGTGCATTTGGCAAAGGATGGCCTGACTGATTTCCATGGCTCAGGTTTTATGTTGGCGAATGATAAGAAAATGTAATGTGGTTCAGTGAGAGAAAAAGGGAGAACCAGTGTAATTCATGTAATATGCCTTTTAATCAACTGCCAGACAGTGGGAGTTATCAGAGTTTGACACATCAAAGGCCAGCGAGCTGAGCAAACTAACGAAACCAAACATCTCTTCTGTGAGAAACCCGTTTACTTCACAATAGCTTTGGATCTGAACCAAGGGAATACGTTTGTGTCAAAGCGATAAGGCAAGTCTCAAATGCAATTATACAATCACAGTTGAGTTGACTTGGCAGCATGTCAGATAACATGGAAGCTATTGTAAGTAGATATGAATACAGGTATATCTAGGACAGAAAAGGTTTAAATGTGCTGATATAGAGATGGAGGTGCCTGTATAAATCAGTTGAGATCAACACCATAAATATCCCAAAATGTTCAGCTGGCCTCCAGACTGGTTTTAATCAGTTTTTGGTTTAATTTAGTTTTAAGAACTCAAACTGTCTCCTGTGTGCAACGTTCACGTCACAAGTTTACATTTTTAGTACTTTCACATGATGTTTTTGTTGGTCCTAATCACAGTTACAAACTTCCCTCAAAGGCGTGTTGTGTCAGTGAGGTTTTATTGGTGTGAGAATCTTTGTGGACTTCTTTTTTTTTTAACCTATTTATTGTAATATACCTGACCTGTTAGTTACATTCAGAGAGGTTTTGGTTTTTTTGGTTTTTTTATTAGAGATAAGGGTATTTTATTATTTCCCATAGGAAACAGGAAACCGTTGGATGAAACATTACAATAAAAACCCTTAAATACACCTGAAGTGATTGGAGCCACTCATCTGCTTTCACATAACCTTTTTTGTTTTTATCAGTCTAACTAAATAAAGTGTTTTAATATTGAGCCTAATTTGTCTTTCTATGTCATCTTTAAACAGAACCACAAATATCTTTGCAGTATATATTTTCTCCCACTCTCTCGTTATTATAGTGCATAACTTGATAATAGGAATAATATTTTCTTTTGTCGGCAGCAATTGGTTTCAATGTTGAGACGGTCACATACAAGAACCTGAAGTTCCAGGTGTGGGATCTGGGAGGACAGACGAGTATCAGGTAGGTGGAATCAGCGCGGTGACGGTGCTGTGGAAATGCAAATGGAACAAGAACACAGCCTCCTGTGGATTTGTTAAGAATATAGAATTGAGGCCTGTGTGTGTTTCTAACTGGAGATTTACATTTTTCTTTTCATTTGAATAAGCAAAACTATTTCATTTTTGGTTGAGACCATACACAGGTTACTGTTGTAAGAAGCTGGTGTGTTCTTAGCTCACCGTCATTCACTTTCATTCTGTTCTCACAGTGTTTTCACCTTCTAAGTGTTTGAGATCTTTGCCTTCATCTTTATTTTTGGATGATTGCGCTCAGTCACTTGCTCTTTGATGGAACTCCTTCCTCTCGTCCTACCTGTCTCTGTCTCCAGTTTATCAACACTTCTATTTAATTTTCTGCTTCACAGGCCCTACTGGCGCTGTTATTACTCAAACACAGACGCAGTCATCTACGTCGTCGACAGCAGTGACCGTGACAGGATGGGCATCTCAAAGTCTGAATTGGTTGCTATGTTGGAGGCAAGTGTGCTAACTGTCAGGTAGCAGGTGATAATGAACCCAGCAGCTGACGCTATTGTCATTTGTTTCCGTTCCACTGATAATGTGGAGCAGCTGCTTATTGAAACTTAGAACAAAAAGGTCTGCTTTTCATGCCGGAGTTTTGTGACCTTGTCTTGTTCAGGAAGAGGAGCTGAAGAAGGCGATCCTTGTGGTGTTTGCGAACAAACAGGACATGGATCAGGCCATGACGCCGACCGAGGTGGCCAACGCCCTGGGCCTGCCTGCCCTTAAAGACAGAAAATGGCAGATCTTTAAGACTTCAGCCACCAAAGGCACGGGGCTGGACGAGGCTATGGAGTGGTAGGCTGCTAATCACACAGAAATGAGAGTAACGTAAGGATATCTTTTTACGTGTTCTCTTCTGAAATATATTTGCTCTCACTGCTTGCAGGTTGGTGGATTCCCTGAAGAGTCGGCAGTAAAAGGCTGGCATCTGTTCTGTTTATGCCCCTGACCTTTTGACCCTTCTGTACGAAGTCTTGTAATGGACCGCTCCCCATTTCCCGTTTTCCTTTGGACAGGTGATTGCACTCCTACCCCTCCCCGTCACCTTCCCTACATTATACACCCATCTGAAGCCTTTGGCCAAGTCCTCCCCATGCCAAATGCCTCTGAAGCCTGGGACTGAGCAGCAGAGGCTGCAGTAACATGTGGACTGGACACAAACATATGAAGGTTTGGGAGAACTGTAAGACTGCAGTGATGGATGAGCAACAGTTTAGATGTGGTGTCAACATTTTCCTATATTTTGGAAACACAGTGACAGCTGATAACTGTGACATATATAAATAAATGTTGCTAATTGTATTAATACATTTGCAGTAGTTCTGAAGCCATCATGGATTAAAAAGATTCAGTCAACTTCAGTTTTTTTTAAAAATCATCTTGAAGGATGCTTTGCAGCCAGACAGCATTTAACCATGTGACGAGAACGGCAGTCACTGAAAAGATCCAGCGAAGATCCACCAGGAGGCAGCGTTTGACCATTAAAGGCACAAACATTACAAGACCCGACAGTCCTGCTCCTGAGCGGGTGAATGTCCACCTCATTGAACAATATTTACAGTACACTGACTGGCTTACAACATTGATTTGCCATTCCTCATTGAAAACAGAACACTCACTAAATCGCCAAAAAATAATTTTGGGTCAGAATGTGGAAGAAAATAAACGTTTCTTTGTATCAGCCGTCGTCTAGCCAAGTGTTACTGCAGCCTGACCATTTTTTGTACTATATAGCAGGCAGATGGTATGTCACCAGTTTCTATTTTTCCTTCTGTTGATTTAAATAATTTAGTGGTTAAGTTTTTTTTTTCCATTTAACATTTTTGGGTGCAGCTTTGGCATATAAGTCTTTCAGCTACTGAACACTAACTGTATGCTCAAAGTTTTATGGTTGCATATTTATATCTGCTTGTACAGTGAAACTAATTCTCAGTAAAGGTTGCTATCAGTGGTTGTATCAGTGCTGAGACTTTTTTTGTTGTTGCTTTTCATAGTGTGACATTAGACGTGACAATATGAATACCATAAACAGATGGATCTTTTTTTTTTTAATTACAAATACATGTACATGTACATTTAACTGCATGGGATAGAAATGGGAGCAAAACTGTAGTCTCTTCCCAGCAGGAAGATATAAAATAGATTCCAGCTTTGCAATCCATATGAATGAGTGATGTGCAGTGACGTGTAACAGACGTTAATCTGGGTTTTTTCACAGCATCCTTGCTCTGTACACACTTGTCAAAACACCACAGTCAAGCTTCTGTTTGGTCTTTCATGTTAAGCTGAATCGGAAGCCCACAGGATTCTGGGGTATACTCTTGTCCATGCTTCCTTTTGAGTCTCTGTTCTGCATCAGCTGGCCTAGTTTTCATTCCCTCCTAGTGTCCTTGGCTCACTGCACCATGGCCAGGTCTTTGAGCGCGTGGCTCCGCTGCTTCTTGGCTTTATATCCAGGCCGGAGGAACTCGATCTTCCTCTTTTTGGCTTCAATTTTGTTCTTGTGTTTCTTTAGCTTCTTCTTGGCAGCGATGTCTGGGTTTGCGACCGCCTGCAGAGACCGGAGAAGAAATTGTTAGGACATTCGATGGAAAATTAAAGCCGTTTCTCGTGTGTGTCTACTTCCGATGTCCATCATACCTGCATGGCTCTGTGTTGTTTGCGTGCCGCTCGTCTCTGTGAGAATTCCTTCTGGATGGCAGAGAAGGCCAGGGAGAATCTCTCCAGCCCCACCTGTTTCTTCATCAGGTCAATGAGCTCCTGAGCCAGGTTCTTCAGTGTGGGATCTGGATTCAGAGATCAGGAGACAACAGGGGTCGTTCAGTGAAACTAAAATTTTTTGTCAGGATGTTGTTGTTTTTTTAAATTCTTGGTAAGACTGGTTCAGAGCAGTTACCCTGGTCTGCGTATGTGCTGTCCAGCTCTCTGTACAGAGGCGTGATTATCGTGGTCAAATAGAGGCCAAGCCGTTCTTTCCCCAAGTCCATGGCCATTGCTCCCAGGAATTTAAACACGCATGTTCTCTGAGAGAAATCACAATGAGGGAACAGTGAAGGACAAACAGTGTCATAGTATGGACACTTCAAATCATCACTGGGTTAAAAAAAAAAAAAAAAGTTTCTATGTATACCTTGAGGGGAACTTTGGGAGCATATGCAGCTTCTCTCTTTGCCATCAGAGACAGCTTCTTCATCAGCCACAGCAGGGAAGGAGGCCTGTCTTCTTTGTCATCTTCTTCCTCCTCTTCCTTTTCCTCTCTCTCCTCCTCCTCTTCATCTCCCTCATCACCATTCTCCATTTGCTCCTCCTCTCCCTCCTTCTCTTCTTCCTGAGGAGTTATGATTTGGGACTCGGGGGAAATGAGGTAGATCACCTTGCCGACGAACAGCAAGTTCTTGATCACCTGTGGGTGAAGCAGAAGGGCCTCTGTTAGCCAAAAGCCAAATACCTGTATGACCTGATCTTTAAATGTCTGAGGTGCAAGAAGGCAGGTGTGACTTGGTGGGGTTTGCGCACCTGCTCTCCTGATGCCGTGTCCAGGTACTTGGACTGCAGCTGATAGCAAAAAGACAGCGCCAACTCTCTCATCTGGATTTCAGAAAACAAAGGGAAAGAAGAAGATTTCATTTAAAATATAAGATGCAGAAATTAAGTCTGCTGCAAGAAAAACCCCCAAAACAAGGATCTTGGCTCTACCTTCTTGTCCAGGCTGCTGGTGATAAAGTCGGTGGCTGCCAACTGAGATGAAGCGTCTCCCTCGCCTCTCCAAACAGCAACCAGCTGCTCTGCCCGGTGAGCTGCAAATAGCTGGCCAAAAAGCTGTGAGGCCGTGAGCCACACCCAGCAGTGAGGGTACCGCAGGTGGGCTTCAATGTGACCTAATGTTTGAGAAATAAGGCAGGGACATGTTTTAATGAGCATGTGCAGAATGCATATGTCAGTAACGGCGAGGGCGTGTGTGCTCTTTACCCCAGATGTTACGGAGTGTGTCGTTAGGCTTGCTGAGCTCCAGGAATCCACAGTGTTTGCTCAGTTTAGTGAGGAGAGTCAGATAACTGAAGAGCAGCCTGTCAGCTCCTTTCTCCTCCTGCTCCTCTTCAATCTGAAAGAGAAAGTTACAAAATGATAGTTTATTCTGAATTCTGCCTTTAATCGCACTTCTGCTCCTCCCTGTGTGGTGACTCACATCTTCATATTTGTCAGGGTTGATCTCCCTCTCCAGCAGCGGCAGCAGGTCCTCCAGTCGACGAGCAAATTTCTCCTCCTCCACCTCCACGAACAGGCCGCAAATCTGTGCACCAAGACGCCGCAGGCTGACCTGGGAAGGAGAACATTTCTGAATTTAAAGCAAAGTGTGATAATAGGACAGATTTTGTAATAAGACCTTTAACATATGGAGGATCAAAACTGCCAAATTTTAAATAAATAAATAATTGACACAAGAAATATAAATGCAGCAAAAAAAAAAAAATTACTTTTATAATTAAGCTGCTAGGTGTGTTTTTCTATTTAATTTCAGTCTTTCCAAATGTGGCCACCACTTGCATACTTAAGCATAATATTCACATTCACATGAGAAGTTCAAGTCTCAGCTGCATCACATCAACCAGTCACTTATGAAGTCATCTCCTAACTGCTTATAGCAAATCAGTGAAAAGTTGACCAATGATTTATTTATTGTGGATTTTGGCCCTTCATAGATTTTGACATCACCACACTATAAAAAAAATACCCCAAATATAAACAAAACGAAATCTTAAAAATCTAAAATTATCTATTATAACGGTTCACTATAACTAGTAAAACTGTTCCACTGGAAGAATATATTCAATCACTGGACATTTTAGGTACACCTGCTCAACTACTCATTAAAGCAAATATCTAATCAGCCAATCACATGGCATCAACTCCACACATTTGGGGATGTATTCGTGATCAAGACAACCTGCTGAAGTTCGAACTGAGCATCAGAATGGGGAAGAAAGATGATTTAGGTAACTTTGAACGTGGCATGGTTATTGGTGCGAGATGGGATGGTTTGAGTATTTCAGAAGCTGCTAATCACACGACCATCACCAGGGTTTACAGAGAGTGGTCCGAAAAACATAAAACATCCTGTTTCCAGTTTTCAGTCAGAGGTCATAGGAGAACAGCTAGAGCGCTTTGAACAGATGGGAAGGAAATAGTCACTCAGGAAAACAACCAATGTACAGAAGAGCATTTCTGAACGCACATGTCTAACAATGAAGCAGACAGGTTACAGCAACAGAAGACCACACCGAGTGCCACTCCTTTCAGCTAAGAACAGGAAACTATGCCACCGAGAATTAAAGCATGTATGAAGAGTAAATGAGGTCCAACCCAAGTTTGTTTGTTTTTTCTTCTTAGTTAAATGTACCTTTTCTGCATTCAGCCAAGTGGTGACAACGGAGAACAGGGTGCTCTGGTTGTTTGAGTCCAACTGTGTGAGCAGAGTCTTGATGGCCATGGCTGCCATTTTCTTGCACCGTGCAGAGTCATCATTGACCACAACAAGAGCAAGCGGGGCAAAGAACAGAGCGCTGTGTCCCAAGAGCATTTTCTGAACGGGAGGGAAGAAAAAAGAAGCAGCAAAGTTTGACAACAGGATTGATTTTGTGAATGTTTGAGGAATTAATCGGACAATCTCTAGAAGTCTGAAATGTGCGGCTGGATTCCATTATCCTGATGAGTACGCCGTTTCTATTATTTTGTACATTTTTACACACCTGAGGGAAAGTCTGGAAGATGTATGCCAGCATCTCCAACACCGACTCCCTGCCCGTGTCTTGCTCATAGCACAGCTGTGCCACCACAAACTCCAGGTGCAGTTTTAGCTTCTTCCCCAGCGGGTAGTCCAGCAGGTACTTCAGATAGATCTGCACCACACAAAAACATGTTCATTTAGAAGCTGGACCTGAGATTTTGCAAATGTCAGTCGGTGTGAAAGCAGAACAGGAGTTTGTACCTGTCGACAGTGGATTCTGATCATAGCGTTGCTGCCAGTGACTGACAACTTGGCCACTTTTTTCATCACCTCCTCCATCTCAGGAACAACGAGCTTCCTGGACAGAATTGCCTGGAGTGTACAAGTACACACACACACACACACACACGTAAACACACTGCACATTATAATAGAAATATTTTTGACTACAGCTCCACTGGTTTACCTTCAGCAGACCGAAGGCAGTAGCCTGGCGAGACTGGTCGTAGATGTCCTCTTCAGCGTATCCCAGAAGCACCTGCAGTTGTGTCTCAGAGATGTTGTTGGTTTTGATATTCTTCACTAGAACAGTCATGGCCTAAGAGAAAGAAAACATGTTACTTCATCCTCAATCATTAGTACTCTTTAAACCTCACTTTAAAGAAGCCAAACTATCCCAAGTAAGATGTGTTTTATTATTTGGGATACCTTGAAGCAGTTCTGGACTAGGTGGTAGTTCTCCCCGCGGGCAGCTCCAGACTTGGAGTAATCCTTCAGCAGGACAAAGAGCTGCTTGGTCAGCTGCCCAGCGTTCTGCTCCACTGCTGGCAGAGGGAACTTTAACAGCCAAGTGAATGCTATCAGAGCCTCTGTGATCACCTGAGAGGGACACAAGTAGAGGTTGATGGAGGAGAATTAGATTTATTTTATCACTCAATGATAAACAAAATAAAAAGATGCCCAGGTAAATTTTAGTACCTTGACATGCATGGAGTCGAGGCAGGTGAGCAGCAACTGCACAAAAGGATCCAGCATTTCCAGGGCTGAGGGATCGGATGAGGTCACTTTGGATTTCTTCAAACTCAGGTGGAGCAGCTGAGCATTAGACACATACACACATTAACACACATTTATTCCTTCTTGAGATAAAAGTACAGGGTGCCATGTTACAGAGATTATTCGTATTGTTGGAGAAAGCACACCTTGAGGCCGGCGTCCACCAGGATGTGCATGTTGGTCCGGCTGCTGACAGGAGCTTTCTGACCTCCTCTCTTTGGAGTTGGAGGCAGGAGCAGACAGCTGGGAGGGGGCAGTCTGGGATCTGGGGGAGGCTTAGCTAATGCTTTGTCCCTACAAATAAACATGACACAAGCAGAGAATTGGAAAAGAAAAATCAAAATAATTTATTGCACTCTTGATATTAGACTGTGTGTGCATGTGTGTGCACGCGCGCATGTGTACCGGTCTCTTTTCGTGAGAAGTGGCAGGCTCTGGCTGACAAGGCCGTGGCTCAGCAGAAGGATGTCTTGTGACGTCATGCCACTGTTGACAAGAAGACCTGAAACCAGTCGCCGCAGCACTGCAGCCACCCGGTTACACACCTTCAAACTGGACGAAGCCTCCAAGATCTGGTTTGAGAGAAATAAAGAGGAAAAATAATTTAGATGAAGTGTTTATATTATGTTCACTATTTAAAAAACACTGGATGTCTTGCCTGACACAACCCCAAAGGGATTTGTCACCTCACAGGATCAAACTAGGGCTCTGTTGCTTGCTAGGCAAAGGTGTAAATCAAGTCTTATTTCTTTGACTTTATCTTATCTGACTGTAACAGTTGTAGTATATGTCTGTATGCCCCCTATCTCCTCAAAATGTGGGCCAATCTGAACAAAACTTTGCACAAACATCGTCACACATACAGTGATTGTTAACACTGATATGATTTCTTTTTAAAAGACTTACAAGAATCACAGCTATTTTGATTTTCGTATTAATCATCGCCCTGTGATTGCAAAGTTACATTCTCCATTTGCATTTGTTTCACATTGACCTTATGTTGCCCACGCGTAATTTACCGGTCACCAAAATCTGTATCGACAACGGAATTTGGTTCGACTTACCATTAAGTACAAAATAAAGAATTTCAAAGGAAATAATTAACAATTTAGTTAAAAAGGTTGTTGCTAACGATAAGAAACAGACTTAAAAATTAAGATAGAAATACTATGAAGCAATGTTAAAGACACTAGCTAGCTAAAACAGCTAACAAAATTTGTTTATGTACAAGAGTTAGGGCTACAGTTTATAAAATGAATGTGTATTAAATATATGGTTATATTTAATTCAGTCCAGCAGCTCTTGAAATTACCTAAGTTAGCTTTAGCTAGGTAGTTAACTAGCTGACAATTCAACTATGCTAGATAGCATTTTTTAATGAAGCTAAACTAGCCACACGGTAGGGCTCTGTTGCTCCACTGATGTTAAAAAATGCTTTGCAATTTTTTTGTAAACTCCATTTTAGTATTAGCTATAATTACTGTTTATATGTTTTTGTGTTTAAAGTTGTTACTTTGTGTTTATAATAATAGAGTTTTAGAGTTTTTAAAAGAAAAAGTTCTGGTGATTTTATCCTGGAAAAAAAAGAAAACAAAACTATTTTTAAGTATAAGTTATAGCAGAAAACTAATTGTGAAAAAAAAGTCATTATTAATGTTCCTTTAGAAGCCTTCACAAAAGACATTTAGCTAGGTAGGTAAACACATGTGTTAGTACATTAATCAAAGTCTTAGTAAAGGCAAGAAACTTGATTTATGTGATCAGTAGCGGCTGTTTGCACCAAATATTTCATGTCAAAATGGCTGCTGGAAAAAAGTGAAAAAATGTAACTGAATGTAACAGTCTTCATTTTTTTTTTTATCATTATTTATTTTATTTTTTTATTTTATATTTGACAATCAGTCAATAATTCATTATTTGGCACATTTAGATGCATCTTCAACCTGTCAAAAATAACAATCTTAAAACTGAGAAAAAAAACAAAAAACAAAACCTTGTTGGCCTCTTGAAAATCTTACCCTCCGTTGTGACTGATTACCAATTATCGTCTGTTTCTAAATTCAAATACCTCCTCACCTCCTTCAGTGGCAGTATGAGCTTGGTAATGCTCTCCTTGCTGCAGAACTGTGCCAGTAGCTCATAAGAGTCCATGCTCTTACTGTGGCGGGCCTCCATCAGCTTGGAAACGATACCCTTCACTTCCTTCTCCTCAGCGACTGTCCCAAACAGCTCGTTATTGAAGATCTGGTCAGTGGACCAAAAATAACAGGGAAGAAGAGAGTGTAATAGGGGGATAGAGATGAATACGAACAAAAATGTAAAAAGAAAAAAATCTTCCTGAAAGACATCAACCAGGTTTGAAACCAGATAATGAGGCATTTATCCAAGGAGAGAAAGCACTTACATCAATGAGCATGTTCATGCAGGGGTCCAGGTCCCCACTCTTTAGGGTTGGAGTGAGGGCTGAGAGCAGCTGGTACACTGTGAATGTTAACACGTGGAGCTGGATGGAGGAGGGACAAAAAACAGACAAATATTAGGCTGATCAGGTTTGCCTCATGCCAACAAATGTTTTCTACTGTTATGACAACATTTTTATGATATGAAATGTAACACTAGATTATATTTCCTGTTTCCTGTTAAGGGTTAGCTGAATTACATGTACTCATACAAGTCTGAGCATGCACATTAAAACATAATTGTCGTGTCTTTTCTTACATTTTACTCACTTGTACTTATGTTTGCATACTTCAACTTGTGGTACACTTTTAAGAACATATTGTAGAGCATGATAAATGCGCTGTATTAATAAAGCTAAGGTGACCTGAAGCATTTATTAGTGTTTGCAGGATTGCAGGGCTCCGTGTGTGTGTGTGTGTGTGTGTGTGTGTGTGTTCGTTCTAACCTGGTAGCCCTTGACCAGAACGCCTTGCATCTCTTTGAGCAGGTACTGCAGGTATCTGCAGCCTAAAGTCTCGATTATCTTCACCAGAGTTCCCCTCGCCACGTCACGGATCTCCTGGAAACGGTTCCTCAGCAGAACACAAATCTTGATGAGAATTCTATAAAAGAAGCAGAAATCAGATCTCATATTACTCTCTAAGGTTTGAAATACACAACAGATTATCTTTTTTGTGCTTATGGACACAGCTGTGTACCCGGGGAGGTTGGCCTCCATGACGTGCGGAGGCAGCGTCTGCATTAGTTTGACCATGGCGAAGGCTAATGGTATCCGCACCACCTCCTCATCCTTCACATCCTTTGACTTCACTACCTTGTGCTCCTCGTCACGCTTCACCTGGAGGAAACGCACACACTTCCGCTATCACCATCACTCTGTTCCTAAAAGTGTTGAGAAAAACTACCAGCATATCCATATGCGCGCGTGCATCGTACCTTTGCATTGAGACACTTGTGGAGACGGGGCAGCACGCTCTCATTAACAGTCTGGTGGATCAAACTGATCAGAGACTCCAGCTCCTCCGCGCTCTGCGGCAGTCCACTCACTGCCATGGATAACTTGGGAGCTGCCTGCTCCTTGACTTTAGTGGCAGGAGCTTCCTTTTCTCCATCTGCTGCCTCCATTTCCATGGGGACATCAGTGGAAGCAATTTTACTGTCGACTTCCATCTCTTCCTCATCGTCACTCGCGTCAGATTCATCATCTGCAGCTACTTTTTCGTCATCTGCGTTGATTTCAACACTCCCAGCTTGCCAAAGACACGCATTTATGTTTCTTTAGTTAATTTATTAGAAATCATTCGTCAATCAAGATCACGTCAACCCACCGATTCACTTACCTTCTCTGGCTTTGGCAGCTGCCATTTCTCTGCTGAGGGTCTGGTGATCAAAATGGAAAGCCTCCAAGACGGTGACCAGTAAACTGGAGCAAGTAAAGCAGAACAACAGGTAGTTTAAAAAGAACAGACAAAAAAGATATGGTCAGATTACAGATATGTGCAGCCTTACCTGACAGCCAGTTTCTGTTCAGCCTGCGCTGTCCGCAGAATGTGGATGAACTGCTTGAGGTAGTAGAGGTATTTGGACCAGGTGAGCCTGCGACACACTGCGCCCACCACCTCTACCGATGCTGATATCATGTTCTCATGCTGCAGTATGGAGGAGAAGGAGGAAAGATGTTAGACACAAAGAAAAAAAAACACAAAAAAAACCACGTCCTGAACTTTCAAAAGAAACCACGTTCAAGTAACCTTGAGCATCTTTTCGTCCAGCAGGGCCGTCATGGCGTATGGCATGATGTAATTCTGGAGGGAACGAGGCGTCAACACCACCGTACCCTCGGTCAGCTGTTTGGCGAGCTTCCTCAGGGCACGACCCCGACGGTGTATCTGAACAGAGAGAAAAGGCGATCAGTCGGATAAAGGAGGAGGAGAAGGCGGGAGTGTGAGTTTTTGTGCTCTCTCTTTTACCTGGATGTGCTTCATGTGCTCAAAGAAGTCAGACTCAGGGTCGCTGTAGTTGGCGAGCTGCACCAGGTCTCTAAACTCTTTCTTGGAAGGAAAGGTCTTCACGAGGCAGGCCAGTATGGTTGTATACTCATGCTGTACACTCTTGAAAGATAAAGAAGCACAACAGAGGGAGAAAGTGAGTTTAGATGGCTTCACAGCAAGCATCTGTGTCATTTGACAGAAACACGAAAACGGTAACCTTAGTTACAGCTGTTACCTCCGTTTTGCTACGGAGGCCCTTGTGCACAGCGTCCAGGATGATGTGTTGCACCACGTCCCTGTAGATCTGTTCTCCGGGCCCGACCGCTGCCAGCTGGGCGATCACTGCAGACAGACACAAGGTGGCGTTGTCTCCCAGTGACATGTCCCCAATCTGCATCAGAGGAGCGAGACAAGAATAGAAGCAAAACATTAGCCAATGAAATATTTATCCTGAAGGTAAGTAATTTATAAAGTATCATAGTGAATATTTACTTACCTCATAGGTGTGGAAACAATTGTGCATGATGGTGCTGATGTAGTCCAGGTCCAGAGTCTGCATGCCTTTGACTCGTCTGGTGGCGTCCTGGAACGCCGTGAGACGCACGTCGAAGTGGATCTCATCCAAGTGTCGACTGTCAAATGCATTTAGCTGCAAAGGTGAGCACAGGAAAAGCTTGTTAGTTGCTGCTCTTTGTATCGTGACCCAGAAGTCACTGATGAGACTGAACGTGACAGTAGAGGTTACAGTTCAGACCTCTAGAAAAGTTGGATATTATTTCATCTCTGATGTTCCTCGTCAATGTCTAAATAATAATATCATAAGTCATCTCACCTTTGTTGCCAAGTCAGTGATGTATGTGAGTGAAGGGTCCAGATCCGACAGAGTCTGACAACAGAGCAGCGCACACGGACAGTCAATTAAAAGGGCTGCAAAAACTAATAAGGACAACTTTCTTTTAACTGCTATTTATAAGAACATTGATTAGTTCCTATTTTGGTTATTTGTATCAATTTTTCTTTATTTACACCAGGGATCTCATTGCGGGCCACATACAGCCTGCCAGACTGGAGAAACTCCACTTTCTGTCAGTGTACAGAAGCTTAACTACACATTTAATCCCTGAGATATTTTATTATTAGAAAAAGAAGTGCAGTTTCAACAGTATTTTCTACACGATGGAGGAATACTGCTGTAGTAATTCAAAGGAATCTGTCAGGCTTAAATTGCAAGGAGTAAACATTTAAAATTACAGAAATCTTTTACTTTGTTACATTAGTGTAGTATGAATGGTCATGGGAAAGGTCTGTATCTGTGTCTCTTTTTATTTTATATGGCTTAATACACTATCACAGAACAGTTTAGCTAGCATAAAGGATATTCAGTGCGGTGTAGCTAAGTTGAAACAAGTAGAAATTCCAAGACCTGCAGTTCCTTGAATGGCCACTTGAGGCTGGCTCTAAAAACCAGTCGATCCCCATCGACTCTCATGATAAATTCACTAATTCACATGTCTGGCACAAAATTCTCAGTTCATAACATTCGTACGGGGGGTTGAATTTTTACATAACACACCTCTTTTAATTAAGACTTAAAATTATGCCTAGATAGGGGCGTGGCTGCTTTGAATGACAGAATTACAGGTGGGAGCCAACACATGGCCGCTATAGCAGCTAGCTACCTTAGTGTGCCGTTAACTGGAAAAGTAGTGAATTTTTTTATTTTATTTTTGTTGAGAATAATGTTACTATCATTTACTGTTAGCTGATAACTTCAAATACAGTCATCTGCCTCCCCCCAAAAATGAATAAAAATAAATAAATAAAAATAAGACAAAGCCAAACCCATTTCAACACAGTGGCTAACAGCAGGACTGTAGTGGAGAAAATGGTGAGATTAAGTGTTCTGGCCTGCTTTGCATCTGTCCACATGCTGATAGTTGATCTCACCATGACTACATTATAAATTACAGACTTATACTAATGCTGCATTAGTTCTCTGCTGTACCTGGAAGACGCTGGTGAGGGCCTGCCTTGGCAGCTTCTTGTGAATGATGGAGAAGAGTTTGCTGAGCGGCTGGAGGAAGACGGAAGGCTTGTCACACTGTCGCAGCAGGTTCTGTATGGTGGCCAGGAGGTCGATTTCTGTCTCCTGAAACAAAGTTTATCTTGAGCGAAACCTCTTGCGCACACACCCTAACACTAAAAAACCCTGCCTTTAATGTAAATGTTTTTATAAATTAATGTCATTACTACAGATTGTTGAACCTTGAAATTACAGTCATTTAACATACTCAGTTGAAAGTCTTACTTGTGATTTGTTGCCTTTCTGGAGGTAAGGAAGCAGCAGGCTGATAAGCACCGAGCTCTGCTCCTTGTTGCTCACAAATCGGCTGACCCTGGCAGCAAGAGAGTGACACATCCTACTGTTAGCTGGGGAAGAGTCAGCTGCATGCATAATCATAATCATAATCTTTGTCTCCACCCAAAATGAGTCACTTGGCATTAAACTCACTTGGACAGGATGTTGAGCTCTTTGGCCACCTGTGCCCTGAACTTCTTCTTCTTGAGTCTGTCTGTGTTGCGTACAATTCCACTGAAGTAGCGCAGCAGCGTGGGAATGTGAGGCAGCAGCAATCTGGAGCCTTGAGTAAGTGAATCTGGAGGATACAACATGTGCACGTTTAACGGTGATCAGCAGCAGAGGGCAATCAAAACAAAATTCCCATCACGATCTGCTAACCTGCTGCGATGACAGCACCCTCTGCAGGCTGTGGGAACACACAGCCGTTGACACTGAGTGCCGTCTCAGTGTCTGAGGCAACAAAGTCTGTAGCTGTTGCCAAATACTCAGCTATGTCCATTACTACTGCGATGGTTGCTGGAGATACGTTCTTAGCTGAGAGGAGGGCGAAGACATTTAGAAGGATGTCACACTCTGGGCGGTCCGGCTTCTGCTTGGCAAGGAGGGGGAAGTACCTGAGACAGTAAAAAAAATATATATCTTTGAGCATGCTTTACTAAGCCTGGATGAAGCTACCAGCCGTCACTCAGAAACATTTGTGAAGGATGCTGACCTGGGATCTTTGGACCACACATGGATGAGTTTCAGCAGAGGTGTGGGGGAGTAGGGGCTCTCTGTTGGGAGACGGCGCACCTGCATATAAATACAAATTTAAACTCATCAGAAAGCTGGGACAAAGTAAAGAAATACTCAGTAAGAATACAAAATCTTTCTCCAACATGTACCTGAGGCCAGACCGCTGCCTCAAACACAGCATCAATCTCATCCGGGCTGAAGTTGTAGGAGTCGAAGCAATCGAAGAAGTCGAGGATCCTCAGGATCCCAAGTCTCCTCAGGTTCTTCAGAGGACTAATGCAGCCTGCTCGCAGCTGAGAGAGCATATATGAAGTTCTTTATATTTATGTTTTACAGAAAGGAATACCGACTGTTAAAAAGTGTTAGTGATATTAAACAATTTCTACCCTGAAAGAATAATTCTGATTACCTGGTCTCTGTGGTCCAAAATGGTGGACACGGAGGCTGTGACACACACTAGGATCTGCAGCACTTTGGGCAGGTAGACGTGGATGAGGTGGCCCAGTTTCTGGATCACCACATTTATGGTGTTCAGCAGGCTGTGCTGACGGCCCAGCGGCAGAACAGCACCCAGGTCCGTCTCTGCTACCGCCCTCTGAACTGCAGCCAGACAGGAACCTGAGGACACAGGAGGAGGAAATGATGATGGTTTGTTTCTTTGTTTTGTTTTTTGGGGTTTTTTTTTTTTACATTTGTTAGTCCAAGAGGAATACTAGCTCAACATAAATTAGCTTTACTGTCTACCAATTTTTGTTTTTCGTTTTTGTTTGTTTTTTTGTTTTGTTTTTTACACACATTAGCATTAGGTAGCAGCTATCTGTGCATGCCTGTTGTACCCAAATAGTCTGTGGAAGCACTTTGCTAGCAGATCTCACTTGGATTAGCTGATAACATGCAACAATGTTGTCCAAATATTATTACTTCAGGTTCCCAACAAAACTACATGGCATCTGTTTCTGATAAAGCCTTAAAAGTCGAGCATCTGTTGCCATCTACACATACAGAAATTGTATGTATAAACTGCAAAAAGATGCAGGCACTTTGCAACCTTCCTTTTATGTAGGAATACAACCGGAATGCAACCAGTTGAATCAAGTCCCCCACTACAAAGAGATGCTTTGCAGACAAGTTGCACATTTTACTACAAACTGACCCAGATTAATTGCAACCTGTCGGCAATCTATCTGTAATTATAAATTAAACGGCAATTATTTGCAAACCTTTAATCGGTTACCATCCTGTTGTTATTCTAGTGAATCTTAAAGTACTGTGTCTGGCGACGCTTTCATGTCCTACCTTGGCAGTGATGGCTGACTGGCTCAAAAAGCAGGTCAATGAACATCCCCAGCTCCTCAGCCTGGCAACCTGCCAGGAAGCGTAGAATGATGGAGGACCGGTAGGTGGCGCTCGCCTTCCCCTGAAACTTGCTGCCGGCTTTGGAGCGCAGACGACCAAACAGGATCCTGTGTCATACACAGCACAACACGGGTCTGACACCTGAGCTTTACAAACTTATATGTGATTATCTGAAAGAAATCTTCCCCTTAAAAGCTAACATAAATTTAGAAATGAAAGTTAAAGGTAGTAAAAATGACTGTTTTACTACTTCTCCAGATAGGTTACAGTGTGAAGCTGCGATCATGCTGATTGTATGTAAACCACTGGACTGATGAAAGGCAGAACGAAAAACTTTTACCCTGTAACTGCAATTAGGCACGCTATTTAAAAAAAAAATCTTTCTAAACGAAACAGAAGAAATGTTCAGTAACTGGAATGTAACAGACAAACAGAGTGTGAAAAAAAAGGAACGTCCTCTTTTTCTCTACGACACCAGAGTTAATCTATGAACTAAGAAGGCAATATGTTACCCAATGGAGCTATTTAACAACCAGATAAAATCATTGTGCAAGAGTCAGAAATTTTGGGCCTCTCTTTGTTGTAGTGTGGTAAATTAAAAGTTTGATATTGCTCGTGCATGCTTATGCTGGTTCTACCTTTATAGTGGAGTCTTTATTTAAGGCGATCAAAAAATAAATAAATAAATACAAAAGTACTTTCCAGAACACGTGAACTCGTACAGTACCTCATAAGCAGTGGTATAAGTTTGCCTCTGTGGGAAGCATCAACCACTCCGGTCTCTTCAGAGATATTGAAATGGACGATTTCCTCTTTGAAGTGTTTGTCATCCAGCAGCCTCTCGAGATTCTCCCTGAACAAATGCAAACACACACACACACACAGGTCTAATCACTTTGTAAAGGTGTTGCAGAACCTTGTGGCTCAGAGATTTGCTAAAATACTCATCTTCTCCATTGCATTGTATTGAGTTTCTATTGATTTTATAAGCACAAACAATACATGTGTTGTATGAAAGAATTGAGTTACAGCAAAAAAAGTGGCAAAAAAACAAAAAAAAAAACTGAATTAAGACTCTGAAAGCAGCTCAGTGTGTC
Source organism: Tylochromis polylepis (assembly GCA_015107715.1). Taxonomy (NCBI): domain Eukaryota; kingdom Metazoa; phylum Chordata; class Actinopteri; order Cichliformes; family Cichlidae; genus Tylochromis; species Tylochromis polylepis. Next base: position 39,682 of record VVHJ01038080.1, read on the forward strand.
AGGCTGATCCTGAACAAAGCGCCACACACACACACACAAGCGTCTGTAATGTTAATGGCCCCCAGATCAGGCCATCTGTCTGTGGCTTGGCTGAATGTGTGGTAAATGAATAGCTTGATAACAGAAAGTAGAGGACAATGTCAGACCGAAACAGCACTGGGTTGGAACTCAGCATTCCTCTGTAACCATAGACGGTTGATGATAAAACCACTGAAGAAAGAGACAGAGGGCGAGAGAGAGCCACTGCCAAAGAGAAATTGCACTGTAATCACTTCCTCTCCATCTCCTAAGGTGATTAAGGTAGTTTCCTTACTTGTATGGAACTATGTTGGGGTCCTTGTATGTGACGACACACTCCAGGGCCACTTGCTGAATCTGCTGATCTTGATGGGTGAGCAACTGAACACGGACAGAGAAGAGAAGAAATCTATCATACAACTGCAAGAAAACAGCAACTGCTTCAAAAATGGCTACAGTTAGTTTCAAGTACGGAACAACTCGTATGTTTTAAGGACAGGGTGTGTAACGCTGCATGCTACAGACTTGAGCACTACCTGATTGTAGACCTCACGGAGGCTGCTTTCCAGATAGAGAGCCCGAGGGTTGGTAAACTTGGCGAATACTTTCAGATGGGCGATTAGCTGTCTGAGAAACAAAAGACAAATTCAGTTCACTATGTTCTTCTACTTACTGCACAATACACTAGAATTATATTATAGTTATACAATATTATATTATAGTTATTATATCAAAGTTTTATTTAAAAACAAAAGTTTTCTGGCACATATAAGTTGAGTAAGAAATGGAAGTTAAGTCTTTATTTAATTAGGCACACTGGGTAAAAATCAACAACACCCATGCCCAAGCGCTCACAGCAGATGGCCGCCCCTCCCTGAGTCTACTTCTGCCGGAGGCTTCTTCCTGTTAAAAGTGAGTTTTTCCTTCCCACTGTCGCCTAGTGCTTGTTCATAGGGGGTAGTATGATTATTGGGTTTTTCTCTCTATCATTGTACTCTCTTTATCTTAAAATATAAAGCCCCATATGGCAGCGGTTGTTGTGATTTGGCATTATTTTTTTATTTTTTTTAAAAAAGGTGACTTGAATTGAACTGAATTGGTAACCCCTAGGACTAAAAAACAAAACAAAAGCTGCAGTTCCCTGATTAAACTTGAGGCTGAATCCAAAAGCGACTCATTCCACATAGACTTCCATGGTAAAATGCCAAACATCAGAGCAGAAAAAAGTCTCCTAAAGGTTTGGTGCAAAAACATTTTTGGTCTCTACAGGTCACTTTCAACCCCATAAAACCTGGAGAGAAATGTATTTTTATAAGTTGCTCTTTAAACGATATCAAGGTTAAATTTAGGAGTGTGGTCTCTCTAAGTAAAAAGTAACTTAAGTGGCTTTTTGGGAGATTTTTTATGCAATTATCCAACAAATAAAATGGAATGCTGTGCAGCTAAATACTCTAAACACACTATCACAGGGACTACATTCACCTTTTACATGAAGTCTAAAGTGAAAATGGAAACCAGAAATGCTACTAGTAACTAAAAATAATAAAGTAGCTATCACAGTGACATCAGAGCAAAAAGTTGTAAAAACAAATTATGGTAAGATTGAAAACAGTTTGCAAATCATATCCCTGAAAACAATTTCATCTCTTTGAGGACTGCAGTATTACAAATATTTTTTACTTGGCCGTTGCTCTTCTTGGAAGTGACTTCCTCTGCTGTTTGCTTCCTTCCTCTGCCTCCTCTTCCTCTTTCCCTTCTTCCATGTGCTCAGTGATCCCTGACTTATCCTCCAGGGCAGCATCGCTTCTCTTCCTCAGGTCCTGAGTGGGCGCCACCAGCAAGTCTGTGAGATAAAACTCATTCCTGCCAACAAGCGCCATGATTAAGATCAGATAACAGCATATATTCTTTTGATAAAATTTAAGGAAAATGGTCAGTCAACTGAGTTTTTTTATTTTTACATCAACACTGACCTGATAAACCTGAGCAGCAGCGGGGTCAGTTCCCGGCTGCGTGGCTCCACTCTGTCAGTGAACTGGGCCATAGCGCGCCACAGTAAACTGCGGAAGTTAGTGAAGTCCGTCCTTTCACTGGGGTCAGAGACCAGCTTCAGCTGCTCTAGGAAAAGGGTCCCCACATCCCCACTTTCAATGACATCACAGCCTGGCTCGCTCTGAACACTGGGGTTTTCTTCTTCATCAGCAGCGTCATCATCTTCTTCCAATTCCTTCTCTGTTACATGCAGAAAGCAGAATTCCCTTGTAACGTATTTTTGGCAGTTCAAGGCATTCATTGGTGAATAAATGTCATTATAATTATATGCTTTGACACAAGTACCAAACAACCTTACCTGCCAGCCCTGCCACCATCTCCAGATGTTCATGGTATACCATCCAGAAGTCCTTGTTGTCCATGCCTCTGGCATGGCTCCTGCAACAAGGAAAGATAGAAACCCATTTACGCCAAATGTAGTCCATGGTTACCTCAAAGTGTCAATGTAGTTTTAAAGGAAATGCAGACAAATTTCTGTAATTTGACAGAAAGGACTGTTAGAACTGCTGGCAATCCTTACTAAAAATTAATGTGTGCAAAGCAAATCCCCAGCATTCTATAGTAGTATACTCATTTATTAATGCCCATGTTACAAGATGGGAGCATAAATGATGGAATAAATAAGCGTGATTATTTTACACTCACACAATAAGTTCAATGACTGGGTCCCACAGTGGCCTGAAGTTCACAAACAGCATTGCAATGAGGTACCGCAGAGGAACCTGAAGTAAAACAAGAGGAAGTTAAACTTATTACATCATATCACATGATAAGTCAAAACACGCATCATTATTTATCCTGTCATGCTGTCATCACTGCTCTTCTCTATACCTGCAGGACAGTGCCGGGAGGCCCGCGGGGCAGGCTGCGCGGCACCAGGTCGTGTCTCAGCTTCCGGAGGTGAAGCAGCTTCTCTCTGTAGTCGTGCACTGAAGCCGGCACCAACTCCGCCTGCAGACACACTGCGAACACCGACTGCACCTCCACATTATCTTCACCCTGGACGAAGACAGTCGAACAAAATTTCCAAAAACTCCTACACTCCGAACTTTAAATGTGTTTAATGAGAATCTGCGGGTGTTGTACCTCAGTCTGTGGAGGGAGCTCTGCATCGAACTGAGAGAAGAGCCTCAGAGTCAGCAGACGAATCTGAGTTTAAAAAAAAGAGCAAAAATATGTCTAAATAGGTCTGTTTTCAGCAACACCCAAACAATCAAAGCCTTCAGGGTTGTGAGATATCTCAAGTTTAAGGGGGGGGGAATTGTTCTTTAAACTATTCCTAAATTTTCTTTGATGTGGCACAAACCTTAGAAATGTTGGAGGAGAGGTTGCAGTACAGCATCTGGTAGAGCTCAAGCAAGGCATTGTGGGATAGGTGCTGTGAAACCCCACTGAGTGACAGACGGGTGTAGTACAAGTCTGCTAACAGCAGAGCTGACAGGTCTGTGGGAAATTTCCTGTGACAATCACGACGACAGCAGTTACAAGTTGTTGAAAGGTGTTAGGAATCTGATGCGACGGATGGAAACTCATTCGGCAACAGAGAAAGGGTGCTAAATGTGTTTTTAGATCGCACACGCTGAGCTTACCGTAGGATCAAGTTGACTTTTTCCACCGTGACCAGTGAGAGAAGCTGGGCAGAGCTGTCAAGAGACAGGAGGCAGCTCAGGGCTTGTCTGGCTACAAACAGAGCAGCTGGAGAGAGGACAGGAAAGAAAGGAGTTGCAATTTGAAAATCATCGTTTACTCCCCCCTCACCAGTTTTGGGGAAAACCTCATTAGATTTTTGGGGATTAAATTTATAAAGTATTTTAATTTTCCTCTTTTCGGACACAGTTATTGTGTTTTTGTTTTGGTGACCAAATTTACGTTTGTAGAAATCCCTGACATGAAGTTTAAGGTTAACTCAGGCTTTAAAAAAAAAATAACTAAAATCGTAACCAGTCATTCTAACTTGATCATCTACCAGTTAGAATGACTGGTTACGATTTTAGTTTCAGTTCTTCCAGTTCTTATTTTATTTGCTTTGGGCGTATTTGTTAATTATGCCACTGCAACCAAATGAAAACATTTCTGTTAATGGTGAAACCAAACAAGTAATCACAAACCTTTCCCTAGAGTCCCTGTCTCGATCTCACACAGGAGGCGGTTTAGGAAAACTGTCACATCAGGTACGACAGCAGCTGGAGCCAGAGGCCTGAAGCAAAAAAAAATGTAAATATTAACATTTAGCATTTTTCTCTCTTTTTTGCCTATGCGTGAACACACTGTAAGGTGACAAAGGAAAAAAATAGAACTTCTCCCCAACTCTCTGGGTTGCCTCTAAGGTGTGGTCGGTTTTGTATTTTATGTACTCAGGTCAAGTTTGCCACGAAAATCCAGAGGAAGTGACGTTTACGCTGGCTCCCAAATGCCTCACTTCTGCTCCGTGGTAACAGCAACTTTGAGCCACAACTAGTAATGTTAGCTCACGACAACCTTTGTCCAAACTACAGGCTCCCAGCACAACAAAGACTCCCAAACAAAGCTCCACATAAGCACAGCCAGACAAAAGCCAGTTTTACCTGTTGCACAGACAGGAGAAAAAGGAATGTATGCAACTAAGGACCAAAACTTTTTTTTTTTTTTTGTAATTACGTTTTTTATTTGAAAAGATGCAAAAACAATACAAAATACATCTTACAGTTTTTTCAAAAGGTCCTTTTCAGTTTTCTTTATGTGCATAAATTCCAAAACAAATAGATCAAACACATGTGCTTACAGTTTTAACATTTCCCATTAGAAAAAATAAAGTAATATAGCGAAACAGTAGGTGTGCAGAAAAATACATAAATAAAATACTCTAGAGGAGTCACACAAAGCCTGCTTGGTTGGGGGATATAAATCTGATCCATTTATCTCAAATTTGGTAAAATTTGTCTTTCTGGATTCTAAAAGAGTACGTCAATTTTTCCATTTTAAAAATTTCAAGAGTTGTTCCATATCAATCATCTAATGTTGGTGGGACTGGGTTCATCCACCTTCTTGTGATAGATTTTTTGCTGGCAGCTAAAAGGGCCTGCAGCAGCTTTATGTCCGTCCTCCGTTCTAGAATTATAACATGGCCCAAGCATAAATTTACAAAGTCAAAAGGTATCTGTACAGCGAATTCAGTGTTTTATGAATCCCACTCCAGTACTGGTACAGCCTCGGACAGTCCCAAAACACATGATAATGGTTTGCCTCCGCTGAACCACACTGCCTCCAACACTCTGAATTCGCGTTCCTATTTACCCTGGAGTGGAGTCTTAAAGTATCTTATGATATTTTTCCAGCAATGTTCTCTCCATTCTAATGAATTAGTGGAGGACCACTGTGAGCAACATATTTCTTCCCAATCTTCTTCCAAAATGTTAATTCCAGCTTCACTTTCCCACTTTTCCTTTATATGTAGAGTATTATCTTTTTTTGCCTGGAGTAGTCCATTGTATAACTTTGAAACAGGTTTATTTATAGTTGAACTATGGGCAAGTTTCAGGATTTTGAAAAAGTTAGTTTCATTTGACGTTAAATTTATAATTTTGCATTGTTTATTAAAGTAATCTCACATTTGTAGGAACCTGAAAAAAATCAGCCTGCGGCAAATGGTATTTGACCCGTAAGGACTGAAAACGCTTTAATGTACCTTTGTGTGTAAATGAGAAATATGTTGTTAGTCCCTTATTTATCCAAGATTTTAATCTTTTGTCACTTTTATTTGGTTGAAAGTCTGTGTCATATGCACACCACCTAAAGATTTTTAGCATACCACTAATTTCACATGTCTTGACCACTTTCTGCCATATTTTCGGAGTGTGATTTAGGCCTACCAATTGGTCAGCAATTCTCTTATCAGCAATTGCAACCTGTAGAGGAAAATTGGAGGTCACTCCAAATTCTATTGTCTTTCATTTGGCTATATACTCTGGATTACACCAGTATAACATGGGGATTAGTTGTGAAACATAATAATAATAATAATAATATCTTAAACATGGGAGCTTTGCGCCCCCTCTTTCTTTTCTTAATTGTAAAACAGAAAAGCGGACTCTAGGTCTTTTTCCCTGCCATATGAAACGGGATATCCATTTATCCCACTCCATATATTGAGCTAAGGACCAAAACTAATCCTCTCCAGGCATCATGAAGGACATTCAAAGCTCTTCTTTGGATGCCGCTGCCTTTTGTTTTATTCTCTGTTAAGATGATTTTAACAGTGTTGAGCTCCGAGCTCCAGGGGAGGCCAATCCATGACTGACAGTGTTTCTCTATTCATATTTCCATTAATTTTGACAAGATCCCCAACAGCACTGGCTGAAATGAAGCCCCAAACCATGACAGAGCCTCCACCATGCTTCACAGATGCCTGTAGACACTCACTGTTGTACCTCTCTCCTGACCTCAGTACATATTTATGAAGACTGGAACCAAAAATTTGGCCTCAGCCCTTAAAAAAAAATCAGCTGCCACTGATTTTCAGTCCAGTTCTTGTGTAACATTTGTAATTTTTGCATGCACATCATGCTGACCATTTCTGATGAGGCTTCAGTGAACAATAGATGCTACAGATGTAGTCTATAAATATAGAGTGAAATTGTTTCTTTGCTAAGTTGTCTGTTATGTGTAGACACAACAGTGTTTCATCCCTTGAGTTATGAGCCTTTATTACGCTTGAATGAGTCATAGGTCAGTGTGAAGTAGCTTAACTAACAAAAAAACAAAAAACACCCCTCAGAAAATGGTCAGGTACAAGGACTGGACTGAAAAAGAGTAAATAAAAAAAGCAGCCGATGTCCAAAGTTTTTCTGACTAGGCTGGAGAACTACTACTCAAGACCACAGTGAACATAGTGCTTCATTGCAGTTTGTAAGAGTCATCACTATTATGACCAATGCTGTTGCACACATGACCAAAAGGAGTCTGGCTGCACGAAAGAGTTACCTGAGATGAGGCAGCAGTACCAGTGCGGCCCATGGCAGCGAGAGGTTACTGACGGGCTGGTCCGGCTCATCAGGATTTTTAATCATTGACAGCACCAGCTCAGGCACAGCTAGTTGCTCTGACTCGGAATGGCTCAGCTGAACTTCTTCCTTCCTGCTAAACACTCTGCTGGAGGAGAAAACAGATTTACCTAATGGAAAATGACACAACAACAGTAGAAGATAAAATTTCACTGTAGAATCTCACCCTGTTGTCTGACCGGTGAAGAGCAGTGGGTAGGTTTCAAAGGCCATGGAGCCATCTGTGGGCGGCGGAGCTTTAGCGAGGATCAGATTGACCAGCACATCCAGCCCGCTGTGGCGAGAGAGGGCATCACCCTGGCTCAACAGCCCTGTGGTGAAGCGCAGCAGGGTGGGGAGGAAGAGCTGGAGGACAGCAGAGGAGGAAGCGAGTTAGTCTGCGAGATTTTAAAAAACTGATGAAAATATAGCAGTCATAAAAAGTGAACTCACCTGCTCAAACTGTTTCATGGTGAACATCTCTTTGGTGAATTCCAGAATCAGATCGTGCCCCACAGTGCTCCGAAAAATCTGATAAAGGAGATTTCCAGAGAGTCTGCACGTAAGCAACGGGCAACTTTCTTTTTCTGGTCACATTTATAATGTAGTCCTTACACACACTGTGACACCAGATGCAAAAAAGCCATCTTTACATGCACAAACCTTTTGCACAGTCTCTTGGATGAGTGAGTTTGGCAGGCTGACATTCTCCCCGAGGAGCAAAGAGGAAGTGATCTGGAGAAGAAGACGGGAGCAGGAAGTTGACAGAGAGGAGCTCTGGATCAGCCTCAACACCGTCTGTGAGGACGAGATCGTACAATGAGATGCCACCCTTATATTACCCACGAAATTTCTCATATTTAATTAAACCTCTCAGATTTTCCTCTCACCTGGCAGACAGACTCTGGTTTGGTGATCTTGGCTCCACCCTTGTGGGACGCCAGGGTGTGCAGAATGAACAGAAGTCTCTCCAGCTGCTCTGTCGCCAGGTCTGCGTCTTTCCCCTTCGCCTCTATAATGCCCAGCACCTCAGACATGCTGGCCTTAAGAAGAGGACACGCCACCATCAAAACACATGGCAGGGAGTGAAAAAGGTGCAGAAAAGATGGAAAACAGGAATCAGTCTGCGTGTCCAGCCTTACCTGGAGGGAATCCCACAAAACCAGCATGTGTTCTCTGTCCATGTGATCGGCTGCTGCCTGGGCCATGTGATCCAGAGCATCCCTAACAGAGGTCCATGGGAGAGAGACTCCACCACTGGTTGTTGGGCCAAGCTTACGCAAAGCCACAGAGAAAGCCTGGAAAGACAGGGGCAAGAAGAAGAAGAAAAAAAAAGGTTGCTTAGCACATCAAGTTATATAAGTGACACCTAAAAGTGCTTAATTCAACATAAGTGGCGTCCATCCCGTACTGTCACTCTGCTAACTCACATTAGTGGCACAGGAGTGGAACATGTTTCGCACTCCTTTGCACATCTCAAACAGCAGCTGGCCCGTTCCCTCCACCTTGTCAGGGTGTTCCTCTAGGTCGGAGAGCACGTGGGTGAGCAGGGCACCGAGATCAGGAACCTGCGGGACAAAGTGACACATCAGTTCAATGCGGAAAACGACGACAAATAAAGAAATACAGTACAAGGAAAGAAATTACTACAAGCTCAGGAGTTAGCGCAGGTCATCTGCCAATCAGAAGGTTGGCAGTTCGATCCCTGGCTGCTCCAGTCTGCATGCCAACGTATCCTTGGGCAAGATGCTAACCCCAAGTTCCTCCCAATAAGTTCATTGGAGTGTGAATGTGTGTGAGTGTCAGATAAAAATGCACTTAGAGGTAGAAATAAGTGCTGAGTGTAGAGTAGAAAAGCGCTACACAAGAACCAATTATAATAATAGAAGATGTTCAATGGAAATCTACCGCAGCAGATAGACGAGTAAATCAAAAGTAACAAGAAATGGAGACGTGAACCCAAATCACCAACCTTTCGCATCAAAAAGGAGAAGCTTTCTGCTGCAAAGATGCGGATGTGCTCCTTCTTGTGTGCCAGCAGGCTGCTATACAAACTGTGGGGTGGAAAGAGGTTTCATGTTTAACTATCATATGTGCATCTGAGCTCTAGTAACACAAGTAACCTGTGAGGGACGTAGAAAGAAGACCCTTCTAAGGCCAATCTAATTACAAAGGACATACCCATTTTCACCCACTTTGCTTCCCAAAACTAGCTTCTTGAGTAATCTTAAGTCATAAAAATATATTCCTGATTATCTTAAATTTCATTAAAAAAATAAAATAAAAAAAAAAAACCCTCATCCCTCTGACTTTATGTTATGCCTCACCTGTAGATATTGGTCATGTCCTTCACCATAAGCCTCCACAGGTACTTGTAGAGGTAGGAGAGGCAGGTGAAACTCCACTCCAGGAGCTCTGTGTCCTTTGTATCCAGCAGTGAGGTGATCAGAATGAAGAAATCTGGGAAGTGGGGGTAAAAGTCGGTCTGCAGGTCTCTGGCCAGCTGCACCACGAGGCTGGAGGAAGAAATTAGGCACTTAGATTGCAGCTTGATGATACTATGCAAGCCAACAGCTACAAAGAATAACATTCAAAAATACTTCTTACTCTAGCAGGGGTTGGTAGGCTAGACTGTTCTGGACGGCCAAGTGGGTTTTCAGAGATTCCACAATGGACTTCTGATGGAAAACCAGCATGTTGAATGACTGGCTCTTGTTGGAAACCTCTTTCAGAAACGTAGCTGTGAAGGAAAAGCATTAGATTCACGTGCAAATCTCTCCTCCAAAATACTAATACACAAGCTCCCCCTGGGTATGTGATATTTCATGTTTCTTTATACATACTGAAATGTTCTGTCAAGTTGAGGTCCCTCCATTTTGTCAGCCCTTCAGAGAAGTATGTTTCTACTTCCTGCAAAGCGAGCAAAACAGTACTCACCAGTAAGAGACAGATTAATGCAATCAAAGGAGAGTGGTGTGTAATAAGAGGGGGAATATTTTGATTCCAGACCTCAGCGTAAGATCCAGTTCTGTCAATGCGATGGATCACATTGATGTTGACGTTGGCGAGTCTTTCAGCAAACGTGAGAAACTTAAAAAAACGAAACAAACAAACAAACAAAAACCAGATCACATGACTTTAAACGTGGTGCAGATGGTACACAAATTATTATAAATTTGTGACAGAGCCATACCAAACCAGCTTTTCCCCCAACTTTATCTTTGCTGCTGTACTATTAACACGCTGCAGGGTGTATGTGGGCTCTTACCCTGAAGGTGTTCTCAGATTTGTGATACGAAGACTTGGATTTGATCTTCATCTTTGCCTCGTCACTTGATAAGAAAAGAGCGGACTTCCAGAGATCTGTATGCGATTTAAAAGACTCATGAAAACTCCACTTTGTTTTTCTTTCTTTCTTTTAGCTAATGTTACAACTGTTTACACACACGCCGACACCAGGAGGCAGCCATGTTGAGCAAAGAATTATGGGAAGTGTTCCTCTCTCCGCGTGGTTGGACCGAAGACAAGGGGGGAGGAGAAAAGGCGAGAGAAGTAACCCCTGTTTACTTCCGGTTTTGTTTGCGATCTCTCGCCTCTCTGCTTCTCAACTTATTTACGTTTAAAATGCAAAAATTAAGGAATAAATAAGGAACTTTGTTAGACATACCCGAATAGACGTCAACGCAAAGAAGACAACAGTAAAGCAGTATTTATTTAACCCTGCCTGAAATCGTTCTACGGAGCGCCAGTAGTTCCAAATCATTTGCTCATATCCCGATTACCTACATCTAACAAGGACAAGAAAGTTTGGTGTTTAAACAGCCTATAGCTTTTCCACTATCGCCACTCAACTGTTAAATTATTGTAAACGTTATGTTTCATTTAAAGGTTTAATTGACTGGAGAAAAACTATATTCATGGTGGATGCAGACAATGTTATTTCCTAAAAGGACATCATCATATCTGCCCATCCATCCAAATAAGACTCTCTGACACGTGACGAGAGAGGTAAAAAGTGCCACTCAGGCAACTATTCTCAGTGTAAGAGAGATCATAATAACATTTGAGGCCTTACCAAAAGCGAGAGGCCTATTCTAAACATAATTTATACATTAAAAACAAACCATAAAGTATTAGAATTATATGAATTTTTCATGGTATTAGAGCTTTACTTTGAAAGAGGTTAGTTTCTTGAGAGGCCATTTGAGGCTGGCTTCAAAAGTTAGTCAGTCCCCATAGTCCGTCCCCCATATTTAAAATGTTCATCTTCAGTCATACATTAACTTATTTACAGCCTCATACAAAAACACACATTTTCCCCTTTGTGAGGACTATGTTGGGGGTGAATTTTCATATAATTTAACCTTGTATTTGGCCTCTATGAGTGATATGTAGTGTTGAGGTCATTACTCACAAATTTTTAAAAAGTAATGTATTACACGTTACTCATTACTTTTCTTAAAAGGAATGCAGTACATTACTTAACAATACTTTCACATATTTCTGTAAATTGAACTCAAATGCACTGTTACATATTTACCATTTAGAAATATCACCTTAGGCTAATGTCTCACACAGTGACACAAATCCTTATCCTAATGAGGACTCACATATGATCTTTCTGTTAGTATTTACATATGACCACAAAGCCAACAACACAAAGCAAAGATAGAAAAACAGCCCAAAAAAACTTCAACGCGATTGCCACAGTGATTCTACTTTAAAAATATGAACAGGTTCAAACAGAGGCTGCAAGCATAACTGTTCATTTCTGCCTTTTTACCTGTTGAAGTTCAGGCTCTGGCTGCTGGGCTGGGGTCAGCATACATACATTCAGCTTTGGCATCACTTAGGGTTCTTGGGTAGCTTTGTGTTAGCATGCTGCACGTTACAGATGCTTGCAATGAGGTTGTTTCTGTCCTAGACACAGTTTGTTCTTGATCATCACACTCTTGTCTTTTTGTATAAAAGTAAAACTCATATCCATATCTCCGCCGTAGATTACTCCACCTGTAGCTGACGCTGAAATGTTTGTGTTGGTTGCCATGACAACACCAGTAGCGCGTCTGAGATTGTCATATTGTTTTCTATTTGTTTTCTTTATTTGGTACTCATGTTTGTGTACATTTGCAGTAGGAAAAGATAATCTGTGAATCCAGTGATACATCTTTCTTATAAGAAATGTTTCTGTTAAAAAATTATTGTGAAGTAGTCACTTCCTGTGAGTCGCGGGAACCGGAAAGTGTGCGCGGGAGAGACAAGACAGAACGGTAACACGGCGGACTTTTTGGAATGTACAACTTTTCTACTGCTGGTTTTACAAGGCGTACACGGTAAAAACATTATGCTGTTATTTGTTTAGCACTTGTGCACTGTGTGAAAAGAAATAAGTGGCTGAGATGAATGTCATATGTGCTATTGATATTATTTTACTTGTTTCTAGTTTTCACGGTGCTCCATGATTGTGAGAGGAATAAAAGAATTGTGGACATCAGTACGAAGCGTGGATTCTTTCGACCAGAGTAGATACAGCGT
>VVHJ01038082.1:6207-16512 GCA_015107715.1 Tylochromis polylepis
AAAAGGCCAACCGCGTCAATCCTGTTGACTGACGTAAATGGACTGCAGTTAACTTGCATCCTGTCTGGGCTGGTCAGAGGAGCCGCAGGCAAAGCACCCTCACCGCAGTCCGTCTCAGTGACATGCTCACCCTCCCCAAACCCCTACGCATGCTTACCTCTACACCACATCTCTTCTCTAACCAGTCAGGACACTTAGCCCCAGCTTCAGGGTTTTCTAAAAGATCTATTCTGCATGTACAGTTTAGAGTAGCGGCCAATGCATTCAGAAGTGGATCACTGGAATTCCTTTAGCTCCAGCCAGAGGTAATTTTGATAATGAACCCCTGAGGGAAAGAAACATCATATGACGGGGCAGAAAATGTAGCAGCTAAGTGAAATCATCTGAGCTGTGTAAAGTGGAGTATTAAAACAGAAGAATGTGGTGTAGTGGAGTGTCTCAATTTAAAAGTGCTGTACAAAAAAAAAAAAGGGGGGGGGGGAGTGATTTTTAATAACAAAGACCCAGTGATAACATTCACAATGACATTCACACTTAAATCAAGCTCAAAATCTAGTCAGTCCATATGAATCCGTGTTAAAATGACTTCTTTCAGTTATATTAGGGCTCAAACTTGAGCATGATCGGGCCATGGCCACTTTGTCTGGCAGGTAGATGCTAGCTGTGTGTCAGGCTTTTACAGCATTTCAAATATGGCATCCTCTATGGTTAATTATGCTAACAGCCCATCCAGGAAATCTGTACTCCTGTTACACTGAATAAAATTCTAATATTTTATATCTTTGGTCTTTTTTATTTGGCACCAATAAGCAGGCATCTGTGTGTATCAATACAGAGTGTGAACACATCCTGTTAACTAACAAGCATGATTAACACGTATAAATTAGTAAATATCATCACTTCTGGCTCCAGATAAACCTGACATGACCAAAAACACTAAAACGATCGACATGCTAATGGCCTCAAAACAGGATGCCTTAAAACAATGGGCGACATCATACGGTTATCTCCGTCTTTTATATACAGTCTAGTGTGTTAGTCTTACCTAGTTAGACCATCACTAAGCAGCTATAAGTCTAGCCTACAGATTTCTGACCACTGCCTGCCACTATGGCTTTATTTACTGATTTGTTACAGAAAGCTAACTTCCATGTTTCAATCCACTGCTGCCATGGAAACAGTGGGTGTTTTGGTAGCTGGTTGCAGAAGACGGCGCAAAAAGATTATTTTCAAAGAGTTCCAAATAAAACTCAGTCTATTGAAAACTATGCTGAATTTCTAAGACAAACTTGGATTTTCTGATATCTTAACCTTGAGTGACAAACAAGTCACATGGTTCATGGACGTCATGCCTGTTTCTATTGCACTCTATCATATTTTACTTCTGAACTTCTACCAGTTTTTCCAACTCACACAAACAAAACCTGTTATCCAACTATACCTCATAACTTTATGATTTACAATCTATCACTGAGTGTTCTGTGTTTTTTCAGCCTCCAGTTTTTACTGGAAACCTTCCAAGTGGCTGCACATGTACTCTCTACGTATAGAGGGCTTCAACATAGCGATAAGTTTAGAACATAAACACAACAAATTGCTCTTGCTGAACAAAATCTGCTCGTAAAAATATAAAAGTTATGTTGTAATAATGCAATCTCTAGAACTGTGGACTGTAATGAACAAGCTATTTGGATGAAACGCACACATCCACCTTTGTTTCCTCTGTGCCGTTGTGTAACAGGTCACACTGCTGGAAGGCTTCACCTGTGTGGGGAGGTGGGGTAGTGGGGAGCTCAACTGTCAGCACCCAGCTTAATGCCATCTCATTTAGGGGATCATATTTGTGCCTCAAAAAGGCAGAGAAAAGGGATTCTCATCGAGTGGCACACAGGAGCTGATAGGTTATGCAATGGCACTGAACAAGAGGCAACAACTCAAGAAATGATGTTACATAACTGAAAAAGGCCCATTCACACAGCCCACTGGGCAGCCAAGTGGAAAACAGGGTACTCTAGCGTCGACAGAGAAGAGGTGAGGGGGAAAAAATAGGGGTATTGTGTAGCTGTTTGGGGCAAAAGCGGGAAAAAAAAAGAAAAAAAGGTGGTGTGTGGGAAACAGTGCCCTGGTCTCTGTAGTCAGACTGAGACGACGAAGGTATTCTGTCTCACTAGAAGGACAAATGTACACAGAGACAGAAAGAGCCCTGTCTGAATAGAGATGTCCTTTCTCATTATAATGCATGAAGCACTTTGAGAGTCTCAGTTTAAATAAAGGCGAGCCATCTCACCCCATTTCCCCCGGTCCTTGTAGTTTAAAAAAAACAAAACAAAAAACAAAAACGGGAAGAGGAATTCAGGGCCTGAGGCATCGCTGACCAAAAAAGAGAAAAGAGAGCCAGAGTGAGAAGGACTGGTGAATGAAAGAGAGAAAAGGGAAGCTTGCACAAGAACACCATTAGTTCCCATTAAACTCTCATTTATTCAGTTAGCTGCACAAAGATGCATTGCTCCCGTTTGTTATGCACAAGAGTTGCATCACTCGGCTGAACTTGGGTGCTCGAAACAAGTCGAGCGAGCCGTTTTGTCCTCCTTCACATGCCAACAGTGTCAGCAAATGGTCTCCTGCATATTATGAGCATCTCTGTACCACAGAAACTAACAAACGCGTCACCGCAATGTGGATGCTGAGAATTTTAGTAAGCAAGCCCTGCAATTAAAAAGTGACCATCTCTGAGATGCTTGCATTCTTTTAATACCAGCACCAAGAGCAGCTTCCTTTTTCTGCTACCGCTTGTTTGGGTTTCTTAAAAATAAGCCTGCGCTTTAGGCTGCAGAGGCTTCAAAAGTAGAGAAAACGTTCCAACATGTGCCTTGAGTGGCAATGAAATTGAACTGTCACCACCAGAAGACAGCTGTCCTTTAAAAGTGAAAGGAAAATAATAATAACAACAACAACAACAAAAAAAACTGTACCCCAAACCGAAAAAATTTCCATCCCAGACTGCAGCTCACCGAGGCCGCTTGAAATAACGTCCCCCCCCCCCCCTCCCCTCCCCCCTTCCCCCTTCCTCCTTCCTCCCACCCAAAGTCCTACAGTGGAACTCAGCCAATCAGCAAGAAGACCAGGTGGGGAACAGCAGGGTGGGCCCATCACCGCACTATACAGCACACCACAAACCATCACCACGAGAAGAAAAGGGGCAGAACAAAATAAGATGGAAAATAGACAATTTTCTCTATCAACAACACATGTCATGGTGCGGTTCTGAAGCACAGAGTTTGTATTTTCCACTTTACACCCCCATTCATGCCTTTTCCTCTGACTTTAACAGCTTTGCTGTCATTGCTCTGCAAAACCAAGTGGCTGAGAGGAGGGTGTGTGTAGGTGGAGCCACTGAGCTTATCTACAATATCTGAACTTCATCACTGACATGTTGATGCTCAGCCTGCGGGCAGCTCAACTCTTCTCCCTCCCCGACCTCCCCCGTGTCTTGTCATAGTTTTCACAGCCTCCCTTGAAATGGCTAAAACATTAATAATAATACCTCCATTCACACCTCCCCTGATCTCCTTGGCTGGATGAGTGCAGCTAATTTAATACGTGCCGGCTTCCAGTAGGCCTACGCCGTCATCTTCATTGCTCTCCACCCAATAACACACCCCAACCAAAAATAACTCCACTAGGCTGGATCTCAACATGTTACATAAAAAAACATCATACATCACTAAGGAGCTGTGACTCACCCACTGCAGCGCATTACGGGTACGGTGCATAAAATTTGTATTGGAGGAAAATAAATCTTATTTGTACTGATATTATTCCATGCCGATGACTCTCGGGACCCAAAGGATGAGCAGCAGCTGGGGTATTCACTGCCACCCGTGTTACGTAAGAGGACTTCCATGCACTCACATAATTGGTTTTGACCCCTGTGACAACTCAGATGTGTGCTGTGAAGTGTAGAATAGATCGGTACCCAAGAATTTTTTTTTTCCCAGCATGCAGCCGAATACAAACACAGAAATACTCAAAAGTTCAACAGCATAACAGCAATAAAAACAAACTGAGTGAGCATGTCAAGTGCAGCTTTCAGATGTAAATGAGCTTTAATCCAGTGCTCTGCGCGTAGATTATTTTACACTGTAAACATCTGCTACAGTGAATATAAGGTGCGATCACTCTCACTGTGACCCAGCGCGAGTCAAAGCTCATCACTCAAGTGGGTGTCTTGTTTTCATATCTTTATTTACAAAGACGCATGTTTTCAGGTTTTCATCCCACTGACACAGCATGATGTTGCTCCACTCCTCTCTTGAGTGGGCAATCTCAGCATATGGCATTTCTGTACTCTTGGCAACGGCCTCCATCAGCCAACTCTCCAAAGCCAACTGCCAGGCTTGGATGTTTACCAAACACAACAAATTAAAAATGACACAGATCAGTGTAGAAATAAGATAAATCATTCATCCAGTCTTATGTAGACAAGTGTAAACAGGGCATGTTTACACTCACATAAGTTAGAAGCATTTAGTGTACAAAAATAAAAAAAATAACAAAAATCTATTAAATGTTTGCACTTTGTTTGCACTTATTGGGTCTTGTGTGTACACTAACCCCTCTTTCACTTCAGCTTCTATGTTTATCAAAGTATTTCTCTGTGAATCATTGACCTTGTCAGCAACCTTTAGTCTAAAATGGTCTAATAAGACATGTTAAGGTTTGCCTAAAGGAGATATTCCTTTACACATCATTATACATTAAGCTATACGGTTAGCTACACTTTCACAAATTTTTCAAACTAAATACTCCCAGTTCATGTTAACATTCAGAACCTCATTTAAAAATCAGGCATTTTTAGCAAATGTAAATGTGTAAATGCTACTACTTAGCGTTGGTTAAATGTTTTTATTTTTATTTTCAATGAATGGGCTTTGAAAATTATCAAAAAATATTTTATATCCCATTCAAAGCACCGCTCATGGCATTTCTAAATTAAGAGCATTAATGTAAAAAAATTTTTTTAAATCGATTGGCTGTGATGAGTATATTTTAGCTAACGAGCCAAAAAGTAATTAAAACACCCTGGATCCCTTAAAACAGGAATTACTTACCGAAATACACCGTCTTCTCGCACTTAGGACACTTTGAGGCCATTTTTGAGTGTGGTGGTTCGAGTGAAAGTGGTGTGGTTGTCCGCAGCAGTTTCTACTAATCGTCCTCTAGCTCTGCTCTCAACAGCAAGTGTCCCGCTCCGCTCACAGAAGCCGGAGCATCTATTCAGCTAACGGCTCCGCATTTACATAGCTCCGCCCCCCACGCGATGAAAACATTCCTAATGCCTCCTTCAAGAATGGTGGGAAATGTCGTAATTTCACGACAGACTGGTAAAAACGCCAGTTTTCAGTGAATTTTCAGTGAAAAGCTCTACTGAAAATTAACGGTGTAATTTGCAGATTTCATACGTTGCATCCTACACTATATGAGCTTAGATAATCAGACAAATGTAACTTGTTCTTCACTGAACGTGCACTTTAATGCTTGTGTGCCTCTGTATTACAATTTCTTGCAACATAATTCTTCAAAAAAAAAACAAAAAAAAAACAGTAACTAGTCAGTCTACAACTATTTACTAACATCTTTCCCCTGTTTAGTCAGATTAATATGGCTTGAATGTCTGAGGAAACTTTTTCTATGGTAAGTCAAATCCATTGATTTGAAATTATGCTCCAAACAAATTATGCTCTGTTTAATGTGTGAGTGTTGAAAAGTTTGTCTCTTGCTGATGTCAGGATTGGGATGAGTCTTTGTTACTTTAGAAAAATGAAAATCTTACTTTAATTATTGAGTTTAGCTACCTAGTTGCTTTAGGTATCAGGGCTCTGATACATATAAGAACCTGCCTGCGGAAATCAGCCTTGCTGAATCTCCCTCTTTTTGATTTTTGACATAAATCTTTTAATCATTTAGCTTAGTTTGTTTCAGCTGCTTCCCTCCATATGCTTTCTGTTTCTTCTTATTTTTTACCCAGTTATCATATCGTAATTAATTTTTATTTTATTTTAAATAGCACTATTAGAATTATGTGGGTGGTTGTCTTGCATGCATAATTTAACTTTAAATACGACTAAATGACATGCTGCATAATCTGCTTTCTTTAAAACATGCTTCAGTTTTCAGAATCTTTCAAGCTTGATTTTGAGTTTTAAGTCTTACGGGCTGTCCTTAAAGGTAGCAGTCTTTCTCTATGGGCCAGCCTGTCTGCCATAGTCAGTCATGTTCAGGCGGGAATGCTTTGGGGCAAGTGGTAGGCCAGTCCACTGGGGCAAATGCACTCCCACTTCCTTTTCCCTTTTTCCACAGGAGGAGTAGGCAGTGGTTGGATGAATCACAATGCTTTCTTTCAGAGTGAGTGACTCGTAGGAATTTGTTAGCCAAAGGAAGATGCTGCTGAAACGTGGCTCGGGTGGATCAGCTTTCCCTTTAGAAGGCTCCCTGGCTTCATGACAAATTAGGCCCACTGAGAGTGATAGGCAGAGCTGGGAAGCAGCAGCAGAAATTCTCACAGCCCAGGATGATATGTAGCTGTTGCCCTCACTTATGATGACTTATTAAAACACTCAAGAGATTATCACTTCCTCCGGCAGAAAGTCTGCCTCTTTCCACTCTTGGGAGTAACTGAGATCATCACTTTCACACATTGCTATTGCCTGGTCTATCTGCTCAGTGACACAGAGCAGGTCCTGATCTAGGAACGGACACACTGAAATTTCCCACATCTGTGTCCCAGCTGATTAGCACCCGTCAGCATGCCTGTAACCGGTCCCTCCTTATCTATGAGTTCACTGTTTTTAAAAGACCTTAGACTAACGGTTGAAAAGGGTTCTCAAAGGCATCAAAACTGTGCACTCTGCAGTTAGACAGTTGATCATCTGGTGGGGTTTCACAGAGAATATGAGTTCATTACAGTTCACCTTCGGCTCTGTGCTGTGGTTGCAGGTTTAGCTGCAGCACACACTCAAAGCTGCTGAGAGGAGAGGTCAAATTTTCTATGGGATGAATTGGAGACAAAGAGGACTAGGAGAGTGAATCTGAAGGGGCAGTGTTCTGCAAAACCCTTGGCTCACTGAACACATGATAAAGATAAAAGAGGGGTGTATTATCCCCACTACCTGCATTTATGTGAGGCTGAAACACAGAATGCACTATAAACAAACAAAGTTTAAGAACTTGATTCATTCATTTTAGTGCTGAAAAAATATATGGAGCCAAAACTGAATGACAAGTGAAGGGAGCAGGTGCCCCTGACAGCAGTGTGATGTGATTTGATGATTTTGAGGAGTGGGTAATGCCACGGAGACCGGAGTGAACGTATTCAGGCCACCAGTTTTACTTTCAACTTGATTCTGATCTGGTGTTTGGTTCAAACCTGCAATGCTCTTTCAAGAGTCTAGCCCCACAGGGATAGACGGAAATAGAAAGCAACAGTTAGAGAGGGAGGGGTGAGATGGTCCTAAGGGTCTTAAAGCATGTTAGCATTGACTGAGCAAGAACACCACAATATGACACACTAAAGTTTCTTTAAGTAAAAAAACACCCTTAGGAAGGGAATGCATCAATAGCAGTATAGCAGAGCTACTAAGCCATTTCAAGTCATAACTTAGTCTTCATAGCAATAAAAATCACAGAATACAAAGTACTGTGCAAAAGTCTTGAGCCACCCCTTACTGATTTATTTTGCTTTGTTTATTTTAATAATTGGATGCTTTTTCACTCATTTTCATTCCTGTCCTCATACCTGATCATTTTCAGATCAACACTTACCACTGACTTCATCATCAAAGCTTATGAAAAGGATGAGCCAGTGTTGTGTCTGCACATAACAGACAACAGTATCTTTAGGCCCTTTTACTAGCAGCCTATCATTTAAAAAAATCATTCTTTTGCATTTTTTAGTTAAAGCTATGAAAAATGCCAAAGATAACAATGTTTGACAGACATAAAATAATATTTTTGTACCTACAAGGTGATCCAAAGAGCTGTTAGCTGAAGCAGTGTGTGCTTTCCATCTGTGCAGTGTGTCCTTAAGAAAGGTTTGAGGAAACACTGCACAAGTAGAGGACAAAAGAGGAAATGGCAAGACTAAAAATATTGAACACTATCATGTCATGACCTTAAGTATCCTGACTCAGGACATGAGCAACCCATCTGTGCCTTCTGTTGATCCATCTACTGTTCATTAGAAGCCTCATCAGAAATGGTCTCAGTGGAAGGGTGGCTGTGAAGAAGTCAAACTTAAGGAAGAGAAAAAAGGTGCCACATCATGCAAGAACTTTGCTGAAAATCAGTGGCAGCAGGTCTTATGGTGTGATGGATTCAAATTTGAAATTTTGCCATCAATATATATGAAGGTGGTCAGGAGGAGAGAGCTACATTGTTGGTGGTGTTAGAGTTATAAACACAAAAGGCACAGAATGAGTTTGATCCACCATGCAATACCATCTGGAAAGCATCTGATTGGCAATGATTCAGTTTTTCAGCATAATAATGACCCAAACAGAGTACCAATGCAGTAAAAAACACACAATGGAACACTATCTGTCACGGACTGGCCTCCACAAACTTCAATATTATCGAAGTAGTGTATTGACAGAGAACGTAACAAAAGGAAGGCCAACATCCAAAGAATCTTCAGTGTCCTACAAGAAACCTGGAGAACTGTT
This sequence comes from Tylochromis polylepis, assembly GCA_015107715.1. NCBI lineage: Eukaryota > Metazoa > Chordata > Actinopteri > Cichliformes > Cichlidae > Tylochromis > Tylochromis polylepis. The sequence continues at coordinate 14,928 of VVHJ01038082.1, forward strand.
CCTGAAGATTACATAAAGAAATTATACGAAATTTGTGTTTGCAAATTTCTAATTCCCATTTATCTTCTTATCAAATTATAAAGAAATAAGGGGTGGATGAAGACTTTCGCACAGCACTTTACAGTAAGGTTTTATCATCAAACGTTTATGTCAAATCCCAGCTATTCTGATTCATTAAGACTGTGTGGATATAATTACAGCAGATTAGAAAGACAGTGCGAGCGTCTTCACAGTTGTCATCACATTTTTGTTTCAAATCTTGAGTGAATTGAAGGAAACTACAAACATTTATTTCTCTAAGCACTGCGGACTTGAAGTCAGTCACAAAAGAAGGAATAAAAATCATGCACCAGTTGACTGGGAACTGTGTGAAACCCTTGGCTCACAATCTTAGGCTAGGATTATACTTCCTTGTGCGCACTGACTTCCTACTAACTCAAGAGACCTGTATTTGATGCTCTTATACTGCTTTCCGATTTGCTTGTAGGAAGCATGCACAGTTGGTGCCCTTGTATTGTAATGGTCACCTCATACACCCTCTGATGATAACATTTATGTAACTCACCCCCTAGCAGATCTGTGCAGCTCATGGATGTGGAAAACATAACATTGGCGTCAGTGGGAAACAAACTCCTCTAGCAGGACTAGCAGGCACAGAGCTCTGACCCAGCCTCCAGCAGGAGGGTGTTTAGGAATTCCAGCAGAACACCTGTCCTAAACACTACACACCCCAAGACATATTATACAAGCCCTTTGCCCCAAGATAGCAGGTGCTGCCTTTAGATCCTTCCCTTTTCCTTCCTGTCTGTCCCACGCCCCCACACAAACTCACACATGAAAGCGCCACAGATGCAAGTGCACGCATAATTCCACATGAGACACGTGCTGAGTCTGTTACTCTAAGAAGCCCACAAAAAAGCCAGACCGTGCACAGCCAAAGACCACAGCAGGCCACCTCTGTCATCAAGTACAAGAGACAGAGACAACCTTTTGGTTAGATTGAGGCATTATGAGGCTCCTGTTTTAAATACACAAGCACATCATTTGAAGGACTTCCGACTGCTGTGTAGTTTCTGAAAATGTGAGTGCAGACTGTTCGTAGGGATGGCATGTGATCTGTCGGGTGTGCATGTGCACGTCTTTGAGTAAAGAAAGAGGGGAAAAAAAAGACCCTGAATTAATTATTGAAACGTTCCCACAGCATACGCTTCAGAGTGGTGATTATTTCAGACACAGTAGCCTATGTTTAGCTCTGCTTGGAGACAGGGGTAAGACTGAAGAGTCTCAGTAGATGATAAGCTTTATGTTGCTTGAGGAGACTGAGTGGTTGGTGAGGTTTTAATAGAGAGATGCTTTATCTTCTTGATAAGACTGAGAGGACAAGTGGGATATGTTTATCTTCCTTCCTTTTTTTGGTCTATAAATGTGATGGGCATTTTTGTCCTGTCCTGTTGTTAAGCCATAATAAAAGATCATAGCAAGATACAAATCACCCTCAATAATTCACACTACAAGTTACTCAATTGCTAGACACATGTATATATATGTTATTATTAAGTTTGCAAGTTTAAATTGGTTGACCTTG
>VVHJ01038082.1:21373-34996 GCA_015107715.1 Tylochromis polylepis
TTTTCTTCTGTCTAACTATTGTGGGTTTTTCCCCACATGGCACAGTCACCAAATGCCAGAACCTCTCTGAAGATTGTGATGTTTTTAGCAGTTCAACCAGCTGTTTCTCACAGAAAAAAAAAAAGAAGAAGCGTTGCACTTGTCTGGCAGCTCCTGGCATTTTGGCAAATGGTCCTGTGGTTAAGGGTGGACACTCAGTGACGGGATTGTCTTGCAAGGTGGGGTTCAGGATATGCAAGGGATAAGTTTTGGAGTGCCACATATTTCCATGTGTGAGACAGTCTCGCAGTAACACCCTATTCATAAGGGTCAGTATCAATAACCCACAACTGCAATATTCTTAATCCCTCTGGATTAGGGCCAAGCATTCTTGGGAGGCTGAGTGTTTCATTCAAAGCTGTGTGACAGATGTCAGACTGAGTGATGTCTTCCAATAGAAACACACACTCAGAAAAGACACAATAATATTCACTTAATGGCAACATTTAATAATATTATGCTTCTGATCTACAGTTCTGTGTTGCAGCTTTAGGTGCAAATGGCTGGCATCATCCCAAAAATCACAACAACTCACTGAAGTGTCGTTTTCGCTGTTAGCGATGGCCACATCACTGTTCTTTTTTCTTCCCACAGCATGACTGTTTTTCAGGGAACAAATAAGGACAACAGAAATAGCTGTGCACATGATGTCCCCTGCTGGCAGACTATGGTTGATGCAACTTGGAGCATTTGTTTTTCAACTGAGTATTGGAAAGACCAGGCATTGTGAATGAATGGTTTCAGAACTTAATTTTATGTTTTGTATGAGCTAAAGATAATGGATAACAGTATGTCTGAGTGTGCATGGTTTTAAGGCAGGCAAGCCTTTGTCTTAAGTGGTCATTTCATAAAAACCTAGACAATAGCTCCCCCTAATGTTGACTGAAAATAAATACAAACTCTTATTTTAAGCGTCTTTTCTTTTACTCGCAATAAGTCAGTGCTGTCTCCTCCCACAGCTCTCAGAGGACTGAAAACATGGCTTCATAGACTACAGAATTAAAGAAAAGAAAAGAATATTGTCTTTAATATCAACAGCATTGGTGGTGAATGTATTTAGATGGACATCCAGAGCAGTCTACATACAGGAATCTAGGCATCTATGATATTGTACAGTAGCTCACCGCATTATTATCGGTAATATTTATCCTGCTTTATATACTTATACATGTGCCTTATATATCAATAGCATGACTCACAGCAGAAGGTCACTGGCACTAACCTTCTGGGCAGTGAATATATTCAAGCATCCTCTAGAGAGCAGTGTTACAGACTGTTCCAAAGTATAGGTAATTCACTTTTAATAAGGAATACACCCATACAAAGTCAGGTGTAGAGGAGAGAGAGCTCTAACAATATTCCCTTTATTCCTGCACCACCCATAGTGTCTCTAGATGCAAGTATAGGTTCCAGAAAGAGAATGAAAAATATATGAAATAGTTTCTGCAAGGAAACAGGTCTAATTGATTTCCTCTGTGTCTTTGTCTCTCCTGTGCATTCATCTGCTACATGGAGGAGCGGAGGAAAGAAAGAGGACGAGGGAGGAAGAGAAGTAGGAAGAGAGAAAGAGAGGCCATCAGAGGTCTTCTTCTGAAGCAAAGGGAAGTTCTGCAGACACTCTGTGTCTCAAGCCAATCCATCTCCACAGACTGAGATTCATCAGGGAGAACACCTGCACTGCACTGCTCTGTACGGAGCTCTGCCTGCATGCTTGTCTTCCCAAATGCAGCAACATCTGGCAGAGGAGCAAGTGTATTAAAAAAAAGAACATCTGCACAGCATCAGGCAGCCAAGTAAATAAACAGCCCTAATGAAAGTTGTAACAGTTCCCAAATACAAGGGTGCATTGTCGACCACCTATTTTCCTTTAATTAAAGGCATATTAAGCACTGGCAGTGTTTTCTTCTGAGCCTATTGGGGAAAATTACAACAGCTCAAAAGACCGCTCACGTGTGTCTCCATATGCGTGACAAATAACACATGATGTGCAGGGATATGCTGGATTATGCTTTACACTTGAATTATTCCACAAGATAGCAATTTAATATGCACAAAAATAAGCATTTATGCAGAAATGCACTGTATGTTGCACATAGCAGTGTATACTTAAAAATAAATGTACAGTATAGTGATGCTCTTTCATCAGTGAGCACACAACTATACTACAAATCAAAATACTGCGTAGTGTACCATGCACTGGCATTGAAAAACATCACAGATTCAATGTAATTAAATTTGAATGACATAGTGTAGATGTAAATCCTTGTACACACCCATACATAAACACACACATGCACAAAAAACACACAAAAACACACAGTCCTTGTCTCTCATTCCTTTTCATAAAAAAGCCCCGGGACATAATACAGAATCCCTCCAATGCAGCACAGTTCCAACACTGAGACTGCACACTTGAGTAGGAGTGCATACTGTAAGTACACATGATTGGCCTATAACAGTCATGTGACTGCAGACTGTGGTCCCCTGTGTTAGGTCACAGTAATTGAGGCTTCCATATGGTATAGATCAGACGTAGCCTTCACCACAGCATTCCACTGTCACAGAGGCCCTATGCTTGTATCCACAAAAAAAGTGAGACAATCAAACAAATATCTAGTCATTCAGAATCACACATTGTAGATACCTTTCCATAAACGGCTGGTTGCCATGTAGGAAAAGCTATGCTCATGTGAGTTTTTTGAAGCATTTTATGGTTTGATCGACAATTTATTGTGCCATATCCAAGGTGACATGGCACTACATGGTTTGTTTGTGGTAAGATTGAAATAATAATATAAACACACTCACACACGCACTACTAATAAGAACAGAAACATGTTGCAGAACAAACATCCTATTTTAATGCCAGATTATTATCTTGTCCTCCAAGATAATAATCCAGAATATATCTCATATTATCATACCATCATTGATTGCATGTTTCTGCCTTCACCGCATGCTGTGGCTATAATGCAGTGCTATACAGTGAGAAAAAAAAGAGCTATCCTAGCTTATAAATAAACCGCCATTGTTGTATACAATGTTAACTTTAATACACCTTATCTGATTGGAAGAATTTGCATATGTCTTCCTTTCTTTTGTTAATAAAATTAAGTATTTAAGGACAAAACAAATAAATGTTTAACATTAAAAGACAAAACTATATAGCTACATGACAGTGTGCCCTATCTTGACAGCCCAAAAGCCACCACTATAAACCACCCTACCAATTAGACCACAGGGATGATCCTGTGTCATTCTAATCTACATGAATTAAATTTAACATACTTTGTTATTTTTGCATTTAAGCCCATGTATCCCTCCACTGCTGGTCCACTGATCTCTAACCTCCACTGCCACGGTAAGCATTGAGGGATTTAGGATCACAGCACTGCCTTATTTTTAGGGCTGACGCAATTTTTACACAGCTATACAGTTCCAGGTAAATGGCTTATTTTAAAACCAGCTCTGGAACCTGTCCACATTTCATGAGTCATCCAATGTGGGAGTTTATACAGTCCGAAGTAGGCCTGGTAGGTCCTGGAAGTTTTTACATCGAGCTCTTACTTAAAGACTTCCACCGTAAATTATGGCGATACGTGTCGATTAGTTGATGGAAGAGCTGTGTAATTATCATAAATAAATAAAAACTTTAAGCTAGTATCCGAGTTTCATGTCTTAATAATAAAGATAGGCCCATTTCCAAGAAATATACCCTTTCGTTTATGCTGTAAACTGGCAGGTAAAAGATAAATGAACTACTTATGTAAAGTTAACCGAGTAGCAGAATTAATAGGATAACGGTTCTTTTCGGACGGGCCAGTGCTCGTTTGCTAACTGCGACGTGGGCACAGTTTAAAAAGGCAAATATTTATTTTAATTTCATTTTAAGTTAAAGAAATTTGTTTAATTAAATCGCTAATTTGTTACGTTGCTGATTCCCATTTACCAGCGCCAAAGTTGTGGGTTAGAAAGAAAAAAGGCGTACTGTCTCTTTAAGGCAACCAGCCAGTCTCTTTCGTATTGATCAATCCACCATTTTCCAACACAGAGCGGCGGCAGTGCTAACACAGCTCCGGCAGCGCGAGAGAGAAGAGAGCCACCCCTCTACCTGGAGAGGAAGCCAGGGACCGGGGGCAGTCATGGCAGCGAACATGTACCGGGTTGGAGGTAAGGTGGAGGGGACAGTATTTTAAGAGCTTCCCGTAATTTTTTATGGCGGACTCGCCATGATTAACGTCGGTTCTTTTATGTATTTACAGCGCGTGGTCCGTCTTTTGCTTCCCTTCTTTTATTTCCCTAAAGCTAAAGAGCCTTGTGCTTCACAGATGATGATGATGGTGACTGTGAAGAGGAGGATGGTGATGAAGAGTAGCGGTTCTCTTTACAAAACTGCTCCCCGGATTTCCTCGCTTCTTTTTGCGTTTTTCTTGCAACTTAGCAAACAAGTACTTTAGTGCAACGATGCACTCTAAGTAACATGCATTGCGCTTCTATATATTTTGATGTTACGTGGCGGATATATTCTAAAAGTTTTGCGTGCCATTCAGCTACAGCCCGGACTGTAAGCTCACAGCCATAAGTAACATCGTAAGTGCTTTAAGTGTCCTGCAGAAACCTTTCAAAGCTCACATGACAGCAGCAGGGAGTGCATGCTTTTAAAATGCAGGGAAGGAGTGGGACAAAAAGTTAAAGACAACACTTTACATGCAGGAACCACTAAAAATCTCAAAGCATGCGTAGAGATCCGTTTTACACATTTATAATCTTTGCTTCTTTTGTGCAGGCAATTCAATTTAATACCTAATTAAAATTCCTGATTTCCCCTCCCACTCATTTTTTCCCCCTGCATATGTTCCCCTGATTTACATCCCGTAGGTACTGTGTGAAAATGAAAACACGAAAACCACTATAGCTGCACTGTAGTTTAAATAGATTGTGCTGTTTTTTGAGGGGGTATGCAGTGGAGATGCATAAAAGAATGGAGACCTTTTTAGATGTCGCTTCAAAAAACTTCAAATTTAGCTGTCAAAAAGTGTCACCACACAGAGGTTTGATATGACGACTGTAATGCACTTGGCAGTAGTAAGCATTTGCAGGACAGTTTCTTTAGTCTTTCTGAGCTGTCTTTCATCCTCTTTAATGTCTTTTTGGACTTGGTGGCCATTTGTCATTAGAAAAGGGAGGGAAAGCAAACTGATTTATATTTTTAAGATTATTAAGAACTGATGTCTTTTGAATATGACTGATGTGATTGCAGTTGGCTTGAGCATGCATCAAAAATAGCCTATGCTGAAGATAATGGCATTGTCATTTAGTCAAATGAAACAAAGCCTACCTGAGTGAGAGCTGGATTATGCTTGGAGCAGGGTAAAAAGTTAACACTTTGCCAGCCAGATGTTACTTAGTTTAGTATTTCTGTTTGCACTGTCAGTCTCTTACACTGACATACCAGCCAGTTAAGCTTGTATGTCTTGTTTGTAGCGCACTAATTTGCAGAAAAAAATGATCGTTTTATTAATTTCTTATCTCTCTTGCAGCTTTAAGGTTGTGTAGTTTGACTAATTTGTGAAATCTGATCAATCAGAATGGATTAAACAGTTAATGCTCAGTCATCAAAGCAAAGTTGATTACTTTGTTGGGAAAGTGAAACATTACAAGTAGGCTTAACTGGCATAATTTAATTTAAAACTACAAAGCATAATTTAATAAGCATAGTCTTAAATTTGTCCTACAATTTTACAGTTTTAATAGAAAAAATAAAATAAAATCACAGTCCTAGTTTGACCTAAAAATAGGCCTCATAATTGACTGAAGCCTCTCAAGGCCAACACCAGAATAAAGCAGAAGCCCACGCAAAGATGGCTGCTTCTTTGCAAGACAATGCAGGATCATCTTGGAAAAGCAATGAGTTCCCTTAAATGAGCAGTGGACAAAAGACAAAAGGTCTTGATGTCTTTGTTTTCACCATCCAGGCCACAAGCCACTCTTCCGGTGCCTGCAGCACTTCTTCCTAGTGCTGTTCCCCATGGGCAGGAAAGTGTTGGTGACTAAGTGTAGGGTATACAATAACTTTTAACCATTTCAGCGGTTGGAAGACATTTTTATGAATGCAGTGAAATTTTAAAAAAGCTGCTAAGGCTTGCCGACGACTTGTTTTCCCCAAGTGAAAACAACTCTTTACTGAGAGTATGGTGGTCTTAATTTGATTGTCAAGTTTTATAGAAAGTTTACTGCAATTTTTGCTAGTGGGTATTCAGACCTACCATTTATAAAAAAAAAAAAAAAAAGAGGACAGGCTTTTAAAAATGTGGAGCTGTGATTTTTGTAGTAAATATTACAGTAAGTTTCTGGATGGTGTTAAGCCAGGTTCAGTTTTTGGCCAGGTGATCCTCTGTTTGTTTCCTTTAAAATTAATTTGTACAAGAGGTCTCTGAATGTGGACGTACTGTGATAGAGATGTTCCAAAGTATAGTAAAAAATGCTCTCTTTGTATTTTCTCAAAATGTGTTGCTCTGGTAAAAATGTATTTCTACCTAGAATGAGGAGTGTGGGTTTTATTCCCCCATCACCTGCATCGGAACTGCAGTATGAGGCCATATCCGAGGATGTTATGATCACGAGGAATGATTACAGAATCCAAACACTTCTTCAGTTGTCATATGGGTAGGGGTCTGTTATTTAAAGAAGTACCTGGAAAATACGGGATCCATCCTTTAAACAAGAACTTGCGTTGAAATGTTTGGATTGTGACAGTCTTGCACAGAGTTTGCAAAATGTGTTGCATTGTTTACTAACTTGAAAAGTGAGAAACTTGGGTGTTAATGCCCACATTTCCTTTGGATGGTGAGGATTTTTTACAGTAATTATTCAGAATGTGCCTGGAGGTGTTGCACTGTTTACTAATCTACAAACTGACTAAATTACAAACTTTGACAGTGCCCACACTTTGTTTGGCTCATGGCTGGCGTTAATCTCCCACGCTGGCAGTTGTCTCTCTTGCAGGGTATGGTGGGTTTACTCACTGAGTGGCGAGCTGAGGCTTCTTTGCTTCCATCCTGCCAAGTTCAGGACAACTAGTTGGGCAGATGCATGACAACGTTTTTACATCCATTCAGCAAAGTATCCCCATCACTGTGTTTCTGGGGGGGTCAAACTGCCGATACGCCCATCACAATAAACACTGTTTGCTAGCTTCCCGGTGTTGCCTATGGACTTAAAGGCCTGGTTGTCTAAACTTCACTAGAATTAATGTTTGAGAAAAGAGTGGAAAGATTTGCTGATTTATCGCATTTATTAAGTCCAAGCTGCAGTGGTTGCTGCAGTATGATTGCAAGGTGTCATGGGAGTTGTGATCTAATTATTAGAAGATCAAATCCATCTCAACCTTAACACCACTCCTGACTTTATGTGAAACTGCTTTTTAAACATTTTTTAGTCCTCAGTGTAAAATATTATAATATGTCAGAAAAGTGAGAGGGACGGGATATGAAAGACACATTTTTGTCTCTTTTTCCTGCTTTTGCCAGGAACCCTAGCAGATACTAGCAGGCCAAGTAGATTGTATAGACTGTACAGAGGTGTATGCAGCTGTACACAGCTGATCACGCCTTAAGTGATTGTGAGTGATACCAAAGTGTGAAAATAAGGTGCGAGTTTGACTTCAGGATATTAAATTAGCTTCTATTACAACAGAAACCTTCATCCATACTATGGCAGTCTATAATCTCGTTTGCGGTTGCTGCTTGTGACAACAGACACACCTCTCCGTGTGACTGCATGAGTAAGCATTGGATGGGGTGTGAGCTGTGTCGGGGGTGTGTGTGCTTGGACTAATGTGGGCAGATGTTCATGCTCTTCCTCTGCTGCCTCTCCAGCTCCCTTTCTAGCTCTAGCCTAGCCCTTTAGTCATATTTCTTTCTCTCTCTCTCTCTTTTTTTTTTTAAAAGTATGCTGTACAAGGTATAGACACTGTATTCTCTAGAGAGAAGTTTGAAGCTTTAGCACTTTTTGAATTTGAAATAAGTTGCATCCTTTCATTAAGTTGAAATATTTGTATATGCCGTGGTGCAGCTTTATTGGGGCTAGCATGGTGCAGACTAAATAGAAACAAAGATGAGTTGGTTACTGTGTTGTTGGTTTCTCTGTCACATAACCACAATGTTGGTAGAGCTGTCTCTCAGGGATGTACAAGTAGACTTCCAGCTATCGTTTAAAATGTCTATGTCTGATGATTAACCACGTAGTTTTTCGAAGGTCAGAAAATAGTCCCATCCCAAGTCATGAATACACGAGAAGAGAGGTGTAACTTTGATTTCAGTAGTCAGTGAGACGTACCAGAAAACACACACACAGAATCAACCGTCAAATTTGTTCCAAAAAAAAAAAAGATCTTTTTGCCTCTACTGGTCATACTTTAAGTAGGTATGAACAAAGTTTTATGACTGCTTAATTTTAGACTCTGTTTAAAAGTGTCGACAGGATCAGCGAGTCAGGGTCAGAGTACTTGAACGAATGGTATGCTAATTCATGTTCTGGATACACTAAGACAAAAAAACCCCAAAAACGGCACCTGTACTTGTCTACATCTTTACTACAATAACCTGTTGCACTGATGCAAGAGGTTCAATAATGTTTTGAACCTCTTGCATCAGTGCAACAGTGCGGTTTTCTTATTATGTTTCCCACTTCAGCTGTTACAAAGTAGATGATTGGCTGTTTGGGGAACTGCTGTCTTTTGGTGTTGGTCACAGATTTCGGTTCAGGATTCTTGTATCCTCTTTGTGATGTCTGACATCTGTAGAAGCTACAGTTAGAAATTTAATGAATTTAACATGTTAATTTGCTTTTCATTAACTAATCTAATGATTCAAATGGCTAATCACTGCAGCTTTAATGTACTACATAAGTTATAATATGCTAATACACAGATTCCTAGCTGACTCATGACTGTGCCTACTCAAATGCCTTTAACTCAGAGTGTGTTGCAGGGTGTGTCTCTGAGCTGTTCGACAACTGATGTTCCCTCTGGGATTGCTTAATTTAAATTGCTTTAAGAAACTCTCAATGACAAAGTTGTTTAAAAACAGAGATTCGGGTAATAAGATGAAAATAGGGTTGGTGAATTGTGCCATTCCTTGTAATGTACTTTCTGGAAGGCATATTTAACATAATAAACCACTATGACTATGTAAAGCAGTGTATCAGTGAGACCACCAATACAATACAGTTTTCAGCCAGAGCCATTCAGAGATGTTCTGGGATTTGGACTGTAGGCCTTTACAAACTATGTGCATCTGTGATTATCCTGGTCACCTTAACCGAAGTTTACAGTGAATGATTGCATACAGGTTAGTTTGATTTTAATTCGCACACCTGTTCTACTTCATTTCAGATTTTGCCCACCTTTATCTCTTTCTGGTTGATTATTTTTCTCATGTTTTTTTCTCTCTCTCTCATATCATTGCGTCTCTGCCAGCCTGTCTCTCTGGCCTGGTTTGAATCAGCCCAGCAGACTCTCTCTTTCGGGGCTCAATAACGTGCCTTGATTGGCTCACAGAAAATTTGACTGCACTATGACATCATGGCCGCCGGAGCCCGCTGATTGGCTGACGCTGAAAGTGGGGGATGGAGAGTGGGGTGGTTGTACGCGGGCTGATGTGACGGGAGGGCTGATGGGAAACCGAGAGACTGACGCTGCTCATTGCCTACAGGCTCTCTCTTTCTGTTGCTCTCATTTTGAGGTCCTCTCCAACACATGTAGAAACTCCAACATTCAACAAGGCTGTTCTGGACAGTACTGAGCCATTTTCCTCCCGTGGTTATTTTATTATTATTTTTTTCGTCTTCTGGAGGTGGCAGGAAGGGACACGGGTTGAACTTAAGTGTTTCCATTCTTGGTAACTTAAATTTCTGAGCCAGGAAAAAGAGAACATGGTGAGCTTTGCCCAAAGTCCCACCTTCTCTAAATGTAGCAGGAGACGTGCTGTCACCAACCAAGAAAAAAAAAAAAAATGTTAGCATGTAATGGCGATTCACACCCAAGACCACATCAAACCGAATGTTCAACATGTGGTTCTGCTTCATTTTCTAAAATGGTGATGACGCATTTTGGCTCCTGATTAATGGGTCCCTCTGAGCTGGTGAGTGTTTGAGGGCCGCAGCTACACGTCATCATTTTTCCCCACGTTTTGTCAAGAGACTTGTCCCTAATTTTTTTGTAAATCAGGATTCTTCTTGTGAACACGGACAATTTTTTATTTATTTATTTATTTTTTTTTACCTTGGTGTCCAGAGGAATTATCTGTCTCAGCACATCTAATTAAAATGTGTTATTATTAAATATCAGTTTAATGAATCCAAATATGCTGGACTGCAGATTTAAGTCCTTTTTTGTTGTTGTTGTAAACTCAGAAGTAATACATTTTTAATAAAAGACATCACCTTAACTTATGGGACTTTTTTTTTTTGTACAAAAATTCATAGATTATTCTACTAATTGACAGAATAATCTATAACAACAATAACAAAATCCCAGTTCCTTCAGGTGATTTCTCTATAGTTTTTACAGTAGTAGTTCACGTGATGATTATTTTATTGATTAATTTACTCTGTGGCTATCACAGTCCCACAGCGTAAGCTGATGTCCTGGAATGTTTTGTTTCCTAATCAATAGTTCAGAAAAGAATGTGTGTGTTTGTTTGTTTATGTAAAATACATTTTAAATTCTGAGTCATCAGCTTTCTAGCCAATTTCCCTGAGAGAAAAAAAGAGCCAAAGCTAATAATTTAATCTAAATAAATGCTTCTAAAAGTGTATGAAATAACTAATTGATTCATGGCAGCGCTACAGTACAGTTTGTTCTGTTATTCTCAGATAGGAATAATGGCTTTACAGCAGCAGTCAAGGATTACTTTCATTATATTCTGAAAATTCTTTCATTGAATATTAAATGATTTCAAACTTAAAAAGAGAAAAGATGTCTTTAAAGAGATTAAAACTGAAACAGATATTTCACTTTCTGTGATGTAAGACCTCATGTGAAAGGCATTTGTCACGTTTCAGAAGCTAAAATAAGTTTCAAGTATTATTAATTTATACAAACAGTTTCAGATTAATTTGATTAGCTATTCAGTTTCTGTTCACGCTGAGCAAGTTTTTTGTTGTTGTTTTTTTTGGTTCAAGGATGACTTGTTTGACTTGACATGCTTAATAAAAGGATAGTGTCTTGGTCACTTTCCCGCAGTTTCGCAGCCAATCTGGTGATCACAACTAGTCACAAGCCAGTTTCTTCAACCCCTGACCTCCGTGCTGCTGACTCACATGTGTGTCTGAAAACGAGCAAGTCGGATATCTTGTCTTCATTTTCTTTCTCAGTGTGCCGCTCAATTTCAGCTTGGCCTATTTGATATTCAGCAGCGGGACGGAGATGTCACAGTGGCAGTGGAGTCTAGTAACAAGCTGTTACAGGGTGAAGAGTAGACAGGCATGATGTGACGATCTTTTCCCATCTTGTAGCAGTGTTCAACAGTTCAGTGTTCAAAAGAGGGTTGCTGGAAGAAGCAAGTCATAAAATTTGCACTCTGTATGCCTTCTGAATTGCTTTTGCTACTTGGAGGAAGTGCTAAATTTTTTACATCTTAATGCAAATGATGATTGTTCAGTGGCTTAATACATAGAACAATTTTTCAAGGGTTTAAATAAAATAAACGTTATCTGCCAACTACAGCTCTTGAAATTACAGTTATCTTGCATTACAAAACTTCAGATTGGGTGTGAACCTCTTGTATTCAGTTATAAGTGTGGGTGGAGAGAAGAATACCAATAGGCATAGTGGAGCAAAAGGTTTTCCAGTGGAGAAGTCAAGGTGTGCCCCCTATGCAGATGCAGTGGTTGCTTTGCATTGTTGTCTGTTAAAGATCAGCGTGGGGGAGACTGTCTCTGAGATAGACTTTCAATGTTTGACTGTTGATTAGTGGAAATGTTACAGTCAGATGACACATCTAATATATACATGTCAGATGTGAAAATAATAAGAATAATAAGTCTTTGGTAATTCATAAGTTTGTTTTCCTAAATGTTTCAACTAATTTATTTTGGTTGTGTGTGAATTGTTAGGAAATAGTTTTAGCTCTGGCTCCTCTGAGCCAAAGACAGCGTCTTTAAATGCCGGTTTTTCCTGAACAGACTTGCACTTGAGAACACCCAAGACAAGACAAAGAAATTCTGTGAATTAGTCCAGATTAGTTTGACGACTGAGTAAAGAGGAAAAACATAAAAAAAAACACTGTTAAACTTTGTTCATACTGTCGTTCATGGGAAGAATCTCTCAGTATGTTCCTCTGGTATTAAACAGCATTGCACATTTGCCCAAAAGTTTGATTGTTTTGCTTATGCTTGGTGCACTATAGCATACATGCATCCTGGTCGTTGCATGGGGAGTACCGAGAGCATACAGTATATTTGCAGACACGTATTAAATATGGCAATTTATGCATGCCAGGCATACGCATGAAAATAAAACGCAAGACAGAAAAGAAAATGAATTGTGGAAAAACAATTATTTTGCAAACCAGTTGTTCAGCTGACTGTGTGTCTTGCTATCTCTCTGAGCACCCCTACCTTCACCCAAGAAGGACCCCAGATAAGTAGCTGCATAAATGATCAATGAAACCTCAAAGAATTCAATGTTGGAAGTTCCAGCATATAAGCTCTGCAGCTTTTTGTGTTGCAAAGCTTTGAAGACATCCTATATCCAATAGTGAAAGCTTCATTTCCTGCTTGGATAATGTGTGTTGTGTAATCCATCTATAGGTTGTTATGTAGATGGAAACATGATATCATCTTACACAAAGTTACAAAATGCCTTTCTAGTCATACTTGTCATTAGTTTAAAAAACAAAAAAGCCAAATGAGTCATCTGGACTGAGATCAGAAACTAGGACTGGGAGGGAGAGGCAAGACTGAGACTAATGCACTGAGACTACATTTATGTTTTCAGCAGAAAAAAACTTTATCAATGACTGAATAATTTATTCAGTTGGTTTTCAAAGATGATGCCGAACAACTTTAGAGTCAAAAATGGAATATCTTCCATGTTGGTTGAACTGTTTGGTTGAGCAAAACCATTCAAAACGGTTTGAATGCCACCTTTTGGTTTTAAAAGGAAGCTGGAAACAGAACGGCTTGATAAATGCATCTTAGATAATTGTTTCAATAGTGTTTACAATGTTTTGTGTGAGGATTTGTCCTTTAACTGTGGCACTTATTATTGTGCGGGGTAGACTTGGATGTCGTTGCAGATTATGGGTGTGCTAACAGGATGAGTGCATGCCTAAACCAGTTAAGTGTTGGACACGGGAGGAGTAAGAAATGAAGGCAAGAGTCAGTGTATGTTGCTTGACCTAGTCGGTCAAGAAGACGGGTCTTAGGGGAGCATGGGGGATGGGAGGGGGCAGATTCAGGGTGAAGGGAGGATAGCTCCAGCTCCAGGCAACATACCAAGTGTGGGGTATAATCTGACAGCACTCAGCCAAGACACATGCAGGGCTAAGACCAGGCACCCTACCAAGACTGGGGCCTGTG
>VVHJ01038089.1:0-16500 GCA_015107715.1 Tylochromis polylepis
ATTCAAGATTGCTTCAGTCACTCCTATACTGAAAAAACCTTCCTTGGATCCGAACAACTTTAACAACCTCCGTCCGATTTCTAATCTACCCTTCATTTCTAAAATACTCGAAAAAATAGTTGCAGCTCAACTTCATTCACACCTGGTTAATAATAATATCTATGAGAGATTTCAATCTGGCTTTCGCTCATGTCACAGTACAGAAACCGCTTTACTTAAAGTTACTAATGATCTGTTACTCGGAGCTGACTCTGGTCTTCTCAACATTCTCGTTCTTTTGGATCTGAGTTCAGCCTTCGACACCATCTTACCTCTTGCATTGACTATTATAATTCTCTCTTGCAAGCTCTCCCCCAAAACTCCCTCCATAAGCTTTAACTGGTTCAAAACTCTGCTGCCCACATTATTACCAGAGCCCCGTCCTACCAGCACATCACCCCCGTTCTTCAGGAACTCCACTGGCTCCCTGTGAAATTCCAGATAATATATAAACTTCTTCTGCTCACCTTCAAGACCCTTCATAACCTTGCTCCACCTTACCTCTCTGACCTGTTAAACACTACCTCTTCTGCCCGCTCACTTCGATCATCTTCTTCTAACCAGCTTGCTCTGCCTTCTTTCCCCCTCAGCATCATGGGAAGCAGAAATGCTGGAAATCCCACAGTCCCACAACTCTTGAGACGTGTACTGACATCCATTATCTAAAATTACTGTATCAGGGATTTCTTGGCAAGCAAGAAGAGCTTCCAGTTTCTTTATCACTGTACTGGACTTTGTGTCTGCAAATATAGGATTTGCTTGTTTATTGTCCACGGGCAAACACATGTCACACTTGTCTCCATACACTATTTAAAAGTACTAAAGGTTTTAAGAAGCATTAAAAGCATATTTTTTTGCGAAGGAAATCAACTATAAATGTTATTACTTATTAGTGGAAGCTTTAAAAAGCATAGCAACTCAGCCTGAAGTTTTTGCAGTGATGGTGGCCAGGTGGGAAATTGTAACTTATTGCCTAACATACTGCCTAACCCTAATATAAAGTTTGCTAACAATAACACTATGCAGTGCATAGGTTTGTATAGGTCTCTGAATGACCACTGATGTATCAGTGATGATTTTGCTGGTGGTAATGATACAATGATATGCCAACGATAAATAAGTGTCCAAACTCTGAATTTACTTGCTCACATGTGAGTTTACTATTAACCTTCCATTATAATGGAGGTAATAAAGAGAGATCGAGGGGATGATTTTGGACATAGCTCAGATAACAAGTAGAAAATCCAAGAAATCACAGCTTTCAGAGAGTAACGTGGACCTTCAGGGCTTGAAGAGACTTGAAGTGAACTTGCTCAAACCGGTGGAAGTTACTGGCAAAATGATGAGAGAATCAGGCCTTCTGAGGGCTCTGTGTGAGGCAGCATGGAGAAACCACAAACATAAATGGCTGTTCCCTAGAAAGGTGTTCTCAGTGTATTGTCTTACATACTGTTATGTGTAAAAGGAAATGGTTTTGCATCAATATACTGGTACTTTAAAGTTGAATCTCAGTTTATTATTGATTATATAAAAATGAATCATGCTAAGAATATAAAAGACAGAGACAATCTCCAGCTCCCAAAAGTCTGGCTAATCTGGCAGTGCCTTAAACTTGCATTCTCTCTAGTGACCAATAGGGGATGACTTCAAAACAGTTGATTTAAGACCTCAGTAAACCCATTTGCGATGAGTTTATGGTCTCAATTGCTTTTTTCAAATCTTTTGAATGTAAATAAACTGTATGATTTAGGAGATGACTGCTTTGTGGTTGGCATGTTGACACCAACTAAGTGCCGTTGGTTCAGTGTGGATGGCACTGACTATAGGTATGAAGGCAGGAATAGATTGATAGCATTCTTGTATTATTGCTTAAGTGGGGTTTATGACTTTTAATTAAGTAAAAGGTCTAAACACATATTTTTGTCTCTTTGCAAAACATTTATTCCATTTAAGTGATGATGATTTTCAGGCTTTTTTGTTTGTTAGTTTGTTAGTTATACCATGTCTATTAGAGTACAAGAAACTACAGTAAAAATTGTTTGGTGTTTTCTAAATTAATTTTCTGGAATGTCATAATAGCAAATATTTTGATTTCCTGTCATTTCTTCCTACCATTTTTTATTGAGCTCTAACTAAGTTCAGAAGTTCTAAGTTCAGAAGATGGTAGTATGACCTGTTATGATGTATAGTTTGAAGACAGACTGGAGAACGAGGGGAAGTTTTATCATATTTATCATTTCATATTATCAATTTTGCTGCCATGATGCCAGGTCTCTCTTGGAAATTAGATTTTAATCTCAATGAGATTTTTACCTGGATAAATAACACCCAGCCCTTCTTTAATTAATGAGTAATTAAGCCTGATGAATCCTTTAATGCAAAATACTGTAGGTGGCCCGCCCATGTGATACCCCTTAATAGTCCTGACTGCACCCATCCCTCTCTCACTGTCGTGCGTTTATTGTGTAGATGTCAATTAAGTTACATTCACGGCACTTCAGCATCTAGGTAGCTATACTGAAGGGGAGAGCTTACAGAGAGTAACCTTTTCTTTATTGAAGTGACACATAATTTTATTCACGTAGCTTCAAACAGCTAGACAAATATCATCAAACATACAAGCTTTTTCTGTGCAGTTTGTCACACAAGCTATTGACTAGCTAAAGGTACAAAGGCTAGATTTCCCAGAGAGGAAAAAAAAATGCAACAACATATAAGAAAGAAATACACTTGATAAACTGAAAATTTACAGCTTCTATGTAATGTCTTAATTTATATTACTTTTTTTGTCAACACACAGTAGAGCTGTGCATGTGTGTCACTGATGTTATAAAGTTATTTCACAGAGTAATATGTTTGATTTAAAAAAAATGTATATTAATAACTTCAAGTTATTAAAATATTATACTAGATAGTATATGCTGATTAAACTCTGTAGTTTGGAGTACTGTGTTACAGTTTACAGTGATGGACTATTTTGCACTGAGGAATAGTCACTTGCACTGCAAGATGTAGACAGTGGTTTGGTCAATGGTGTTTAGGTCCTCGATAATAGCAGAGACATTATAAGAGAGATTTGATACCCAAAGAATTATGTATTGAAATTTATGGGAAAATTTTGCAGCACCTAAGATGGTTTGACTTTCTGGTGTAAAAAGCTTTAAAAACCCTATTTGTCTTTTTATCAGATCTAACTTAATATTCTGTCCATTCAAAAAAGTTGATTCTGTTCATCTGGACGTAGTGTTTTCAGTGGGAGAAACATTTAGTCACTCATCTAAGTGACTTCTTCAGTCTCAGCTGACTGCAGGTTTCCCCAACCTTATAAACAGTACATTTGCATAATGACTGAAACTACACCACTGAAGGAACAATGGGCTGTGAGGTCAGTTCCTTGATCATTAACATGTAAATTCTCATGACCATTGATCAACAACCACTGATCAATGGCCATGAGTACCGTTCACAGCGAGTTGGGGAATGGCTGCAATCACAGCATTGTAAGATGGTGACAGATGTACCCTTAGGCCCCCTCCTCGATTCAGAGATGATCTTTCCCTTTTCAAGTAAATGGCCTCCTTGACTCCCCGCTCAAACCAGCGTTCCTCCCTGTCCAGGATGTGTACATGTGTACATCCTCATCATGGACACTCTTTCAATGATGAGGATCAAGATGAGGATGATGAGCTCACTCCCGTAACCAGGCTTACGGGAGTGAGCTTAAGATTTTTTTATGTCATGTTGACCACAGTTAATTTAGATTTTTCTTTATGATAACTGGACAAATAAGTGCATAGATGTGTCTCAGTATAATTCCTGATTAACAGCACTTTGATAGGGGCTCACAATAGAAGTTATTAGATAATTAGTTTCTAACTTAAGTCACGTTTTCCATGCTGCTCTGCTACACCAGAACTTAGGGTTCATCCACCTGTCTAATTTCACTTTAACCTAGAATTATGGATCGATAAGAAAAGGAACCAAAAAATTATTTATTTCAAAGAGACTTTACAGATTTAAAGATAAAAACAAAAAATTATGAAGCATTAGAGACAACGGGAGGTAGATTAAAGATGTGATCTGGTGTGATTCTTCTGTCTTGCAGAACTGGATAGCGTTTTATCCCAGGTGAGAAGATGAAGCAGCCAGCTGTCACTCCAAAAGGCCTACTATAACTCACCAGCTAAGCGCATGTATTCATTTACATGGACATTCACATACTAGCTGTAAACACACACACACACACACACAACTTTGAGTACACCTCCCTCCATCACTATACTGCATCCCTTGCTCTCCCTGAAAGCCACCTGGCAGCAAATTCTTAGTGCAATCATGGCCTGTCGCAAACATACCAGCAGATGAGTGATGAAGCAGCACACACCCACACGAACACACTCAGCCCATACCCTGTTGAGGGCTATAGGGTCTCGACAAAGTGTATCAGCCTGAAAAAGGGTCTGCTGCTCAGGATGTTTTTTTCACGGTGTAACTTTTTACAAGCAACTATTGTTTTATACAAGAGTTGCTTTTTATGTTTGGTATTATTGCCTGCTGAAAAATTAAAGCTCTGTTGTATATATTAAAAAAAATCACAGGAATAAATTTTCATTGACTTACATAAGGTACCCTTCAGGCAGACTTTTATGTTTGCTGTTGTGAACATTCTTTCTCAGTGGTTTTGACTTCAGAAAAAAATGTGTGGACACATGATGTACTGAGTTCAATTTGACAATATATACAAACTTTTGCATTCCTAAAAATTCAGTGACTCTATTCATCCATCTATCCATCCATTTTCTATCACTTATTTGGATAAGTGATAGATGGATGATGCAGCAGTTTAAGAAAGGGTGCATAGACCTCTCTCTGCGTAACCACCAGTACAAGCCAAGTTATAACCCTTCAGAGGATTGTTATCTCCGGTAGCGTTATTGTTTTGGTTCACAGCACTTCTGGGGCTGAAAATGAAGGAACATCACAGTGCCAAAACCTGAAACTGGAGTTGCCATGAAGTTGACTCTAAAACTGAGTTGATCCCCTTAAACTTCCCTGTTATACATCACCTTTTATGCATTTAAAAATCATGTTTACAACTTATATAGCCAGGTATAGCCAGGTGTCTGTGGGTGAGTCTCCCAGAAATCTGCCTCTATTATCAGTTTCTCATTCAAATACTGATATGAACAGATACTGATGCTTAAAGTGGATATGAAATGCTACACATATAGAGACAAATTTTCACAATGGAGCCCTGCTCTCAAAAACTTTCATAGATTTAACACTGTCTATGAAGAGTTTAAAGTTCAAGTTTTTAGAGCATGTTTAGTGCCATCGAGTACAGAACATGACGTCACTGGGTTGGCTGGTTGACTTACATTAGTTTATGTTAGCTAGCTAGCCAACAGAACCAATAACTCAGTGGAAAACAAGGGGACTAAAACTAAAAAGCAGGCACTTTTATACTTCCCCTGACTGCGGCAATGAGGTTTATGTTAAAAAATACAATATACTGTCCCCTTTTAAGCTGTCTCTTATGTGGTAAGTGGTTCTACATTGTTTGGCTAGCTGAGCTGAAATAGGAAAATGTACCTGTTAGCTTTCATGTTAGGGTTTGTGGAAACCTTTATAAATGAGTGTAACAAAGATCAGACCCACACAGTGTTCTGACGTTTTCGTTTGCTTTATTTTTGACGTGTTCAGCAGTTCGCTCAGGGTCAGGCACACTCGAGCCAGGAGTCCACTCCTTCCGCAGCTTCCTCTACTGCACACACACCTGTCCCCTCTGCCGACCCGACGCCTCCCCAAGAGCTCACTGCACCACCCCTCCACTGCAGCAGGCCACCACGCCCCCGCCACACACCCCCACCGCTCGACTGAGGCCGGGGCCACATCCGGCCGAACCTACTCCCCCACACGCGAGTGAGAGAGGAAATCAGCCACGACCATCTGCGTCCTCATCCTATGGATCACCTTGAACTTAAAGGGCTGCAGAGCCAGACACCACCGGCACAGCCCTCCTTCTCAACTGTGCCGTACCAGGCTTCCCGGTCGGTCAGCTTCCGGCTGATGTACACAATTGGGCGGTTGACCCCCCCTTACCTGCTGGGACAAAACGGCCCCCAACCCTCTGTTTGAGGCATCTGTCTGCAGGACAAAAAGGAGGGAAAAGTTAGACGTGTGTAACAGCGGCTCCCCTGCTTGACCTGCACTTGGCACCGCCCCGTCCACCAGACCAGATCTGGGGTACGCTTACAGGTGAGATCGGTCAAGGGGCTGGTCAGGTCCGCAAACCCGGGCACGAACCGGCGATAGTAGCTGGCCAGCCCCAGGAACGGTCTCACCTCCTTTTTGGTCATGGGCATAGCACACTAACTTGTCCCCTCTGCTGCCCCTCTGCCATCCTGAGAGCTCACTGCACCACCCCTCCACTGCAGCAGGCCAGAGACCACACCCCTGCCACAATGAGGATTATGTGAAGGAGAGCTTGTTTGGGTTAGGTGCACCAGTGGTTCACGGGAACAACAAACTGGAGTCAGAAATTGATTTTTCACATTTTTTTTAAGTGTGCTTGGGAAAACATCTTGCAGACACCTGTGCCTCTCTGTACATCCTCCCTTTCAGGAAAATTGAACAGTGTCTTATCACTCTCATGGCATCAATTTTTGCTGTCAGGCAGTTGTTTTCAGTGGAAACACTCTAAAATCTCACTACGGACTCATCAGCACCAAACACCACAAAGACACAGTCAGAGATCAGCTGGTAAACACAGTGGAAACATAGAGAAGGATTTAGCAGTTAATTAGCTGTTAATTGCTGTCAAGAAATTCACATTATCTTTTCTAGAACACATCTGTGGTACATGTCCCTGTTCATCCACACCCCTAATTGTACTATGTATAGAAGCGAAAGCACTGAAATGGAATTAACTTATTGAGAGGTAATTCACTCCAGTTTCCCGGGAACCTTTAAGACTGGAGTTTGTTGTCCTGAGTGTGGCTCATTAGTTATAGTCTCAAGACAGCTACAGCTTTTGTGCAGCCTCATTAACAACTCTGACACTGTATTATTTTTACCTAACAATTTAAATCTTACTGAGTCGACTCTCGTTGTGCATTGGTGCTATATAAGTGAATTGAACTGAACTGAACAAGCACTGGTTGCATCCATCATCGATATTACATGGGGTGGGTGTTTAATGCAATGTTTTTTGCTAATAAAAAAGTAAACCACACTTCTCAACTCCTCTTCAGGAGAGAGGGGAAGAATAAGAGAGAACAGCTGTACTTGCAAGGGAAACCAAAGTTTATTCTACCAGTCCAATTACAGGTCAAACCACGGAGCAGACTGGAATTTTTTTTTAAATTCCTCACAATGGGAACTGCTGCAAAAATAACAAGCATCTATGGCCAGTCTTAAGTGCTTCTCCTTCAACCCTGCACTTGCTTTTTGTGAAAACAAACAGTGCAACAAATTCCCACCTTTTGAGATCCGACCCTTTAGTTCTGAACACATCTTGTGACAAAAAGGGAATCGATGTTGGTGTTTGGCCTGCATGAGCATATTGAGCAGTAGGGTTCAGTATGTTTGAAATGCACTGCGCAGACTTGTAGAACTGAGACACATCTTTACTCAGATCGATAAGGTTTTCATGTTTCTGTACATGCAAATGGTTCATCCAGAATTTCAGCGCTGTAGTGATCCTACTGCAAACAAGATGCCGAGAACACAGGCAGGCGCGGGTATTTACATAATTGAACGTAATGATGGCCTGACAGGACAGAGCAAACAATTATCTGTACCCTGTTCAGCTGATATATGGCTTCTTTTTTTATCATTTACTAATTTCTGTACTCATTTCTGCTCCATGTCACACTATTGTTATAACAGAGAAAGTTTAAAGCAGTTTCTGTACTCCACCATGCTCACATTTTAAATCAGACAGCACCACTGGCCAGGTGGATTGAAATGAATCCACATGACAGTTTCCACAAAGAAATCTACCAAAGACTGACTGTTTAGCTTGGATGATACACATAGATAAAAATGAAAGGTACCACCACTATTGAATGATGCAAGAGAGAAGAAAAACATTCCTGAGTGTTTTATTTTCACATCCTATGTTCTTATATAATTTTGTTTGTCTGTGCTTTGTCGTGACAAACAGATCAGCTGAGACGAAGCCAGTCACAAGCACAAATGAACAGGGAAATCAGAATTTAAAATGAGTCGATGCTGCAGTTTTTAACCAAACATGGCACATGTTTGGTTAAAAGAAGGTGGAGCAGCAGAGTTCTATTACATTTAGCACAAAATTCAAATGTGATCTGATTTAAGCTGTAGACTGTATTTTTAGTTTTATCAACAGTTTATGCTTTAGCTCTCTTCTGCTCTTATTTGATCATGTTCAATGGGAATGGCAGTCAAGTACATAGCCTTTTCTTTGAGAAAAGTTAATTCAATTTTTACCTCCAGGATCATGTGGTGTTCAAAATAGCTCTTTAGCTAGAGATGAACAATGTATCACTGAAATTCAGGGACAGAATAGAAAATAGCCATTAGCAATGCAAATTGAGCAGGTCCTAAGTTAAACTTCGACCTCAACTTAAAGGTAGGGACTGCTAAGTTTCACTGATGAAGATTATGCGTACATTCAATAAGGAAGATCTGTAATCACTCATCTGCCTGCTTTCCTCAGTCTTCAGCTGCTTTTGTGTTTACATGTCTATGTCTTTCCCACGCCATCAGTCTCAATACTAATGTCATTACTCTAGTCCAATCATCTTCTAACCCACCTTCTTTGAGCCAATCAGCCTCTGCTTTGCATGGTTTAAATCTGTGCTCTCTGTCATTCTTCCTCTCAGACTCTCTTTCATGCAACCCACTTCCTCTCCATCTCCACCTCAGACACCTCAGTTAGAGCTCTATTCAAGCATCAGTCTAGACTCCGTGGGGTCATCGTATCACCACTAAGATTTCCGTTCTGCCACGATGGGTCATCGGAGTCTCATCGCCATTCACGACTCTAACTCTCCACCACAGAGCTGTGTCCTAATTCCACTGTTCATGCTGTTCACACATGACTGCAGCACTGCATCACACAACAGTGGTGGGTCTCATTACGGACAACAACGACCTGTCCTATAGAGAGGAGGTGAAGTGATTGGTGGCGTGGTGCAGTGTCAACAATATGATCCTGAGCATCAAGAAGACCAAGGAAATGATCGACTTCAGGACAAAACTGCCAAGTCATTCCTCACTCATCACTGACTACCTCCAACAGCAGCATCAAGTCTCTAAGGGTACACATAACTAACAGACTGGCCTGGCCAATTAATGCATCAATACTGGTTAAATGGGCACAGCAGTGTCTGTACTTCCTGCGCTGGGTGAGGAGAGCACATCTTTCCCCTCCCATCCTCACCACTTTCTACCGAGGCACCATTGAAAGCACGCTAACGAGCTGTATCTCCAACTGGTTTGGCAGCCTGAGGGCCAGAAGAAGAAGAAGAAGAAGAAGAGAGTGGTGAGGACTGCAGAGAAGATCATTGGGACCGCTCTTCAAGACAGAATGTTTCAGCAGAGCCCATAACATCATCAAAGATTCTACCCACCCCCACCATTCACCCCCCTCCCCCGTATATGTACAAGGCACATTCCTTGAAGTGTTCAATGACTGTATATTCAAGGCAGTGCAATTTCATACCTGAAATGGTGATTGTACACTGGTTTTCTGCTGCTATTATCGCTGTGTAATACATTTATTTACTAATAATCCATCCCATTTTTCCTTAATAATAATGTATATTGGCAATTTTCTCTTGTAGTCTTATGTGTACATATCCTAGATTTTTTTGTTTTTGTTTATATTTTATCCCTTTGCATTGAAGTATTTGTTAGTTATACTGTACAGTCTGATGGCGAGTAAATGCACCAAAATCTTATTCTCATGTGCACTGACAGGTGTATGGTCTGAATGACAATGACGTGGCTATTCTAGTCATATCGTACTTAGCAGTAATTATTAGATACGTGTTCGAAATGCTACTTGCTAACCATGTTTGCTAGTTTTCGTGAATAACGTTGCTCAACCACTGTCTCATGAAAGTCACTATTAATTTTGTTTCCAAAAACCTAGAATATGTTGAGGTTTCAAAAACTGGAATTCAAAACCAATCTGTGATTCTACATTGGCTGCTGTTTGAAACAGCTGGAGCCAGTGGTTGTGTCCATCTTTCATATACAATCCATGGACATCGAATTAAAAGTTTGTAAAGCCGAGGAATTTTTCACATGAAATCTTTAATTTTCAAAATGTTCCTGTTAGCTAGTAAAAGAAGCTTACTGGCCAGCATATGAAGCTTAGTTGTCACTGTGGGTAGCATCTTTAATAATGATTTCCCCCCCCCCCCTTTGTTAGTACCATTACCAAAAATAAATACTGTCTGTTAAATCCATTTCTTACATTTTTTTTACTTGTGTTTTTGATTTTAGAACATCTAAATAAAACAGACACAGCCTTCTGCATTCTGAATACTTCTGTTCCTCTTGGTAAAGCACTGTATACGCCACCTCAACATGAGGGGAAATTGGAATCTTGGCATACTTCCTTAGGCAACTGCTTGTGTTGATGTAATCTTTGCATAGATTTATATCATAACATTTCTGGATTTATACTGTAATTTTCTTCTTTTTCTGTGGGCAAAGAGCTAAAAAAAAATTTATATGCTCACCCTGTAACAGCTAAATTAGACCATCTTACTCATATGCGGTATGTTACTTAAAAATCGTGTGTTTGTGCAATATGATGTTCAGGTAATTCAGAACTAAAGAGAGAACATGATTGTTTTTCTGATCAATATTATGGATTGTCTAGAGCATATTAAATAGGATCTTGTTGCAAATGGTGTGAGTGAGCATTTGAACCCCCTTTTTTTTTTTTTTTTACATATAATGAATCGGACCATAAATGAGGTTTGGAAGACATCACACACAAACACAGCACACAGTTTGTTCAGACCTGCGGCAGAGGTATTTTCCAAAGCCTGATTTTCACGACAGATGTTGACTGTCCTTTAGGAGAGCCATCAGTCGTTTTTCCAACTCTATCTGCATGAGTACTCCAGCAACAGATCACAAAAGCCTGGGTGAAAACCTCACTCATCCCACGGCCTTTGGGAGTGATTCCCTCAATGGTCCCTTCTGCTGTACCGTTAGTGACCCTTGCAGCTTATTGAAGGAGCAGTTCTACCTGTTCTATTGAAAAGAAATGCCTATGCCAATTGCATCTGTACACAATACCCATCATTTCACACTGCATATCAGTGCCTAAAATCTGTATGGAATAGTTGGTTACATTGTAACCCAGGTTCTCTGAATGGACAGCCCATCTCTCCACCCTATATATTTCACAGGTATGGATCAAGATATACCCTCAAGGCTCTGACAATGCACAAAAATGGTCCATTTTGAGTAGTAGGTTGGAAGCAGGAAGTTAGATAGACTGGCTGGCATGGGCTGAAATTAAGGGTTTGGGTGTTGCACCACACTTGCATTTCCTGATAGCCAGTGGCAGTACTTCTTGGGTACTGAAAGGGAATGAAGTTATCCCACTCATTTACCTGACACAATAGCTAACAAGAATTCTGTATCCATGGCCATGCAGTTCAGGGGGTCCACCTGTCTCACATTATACCATGGGTTGAACACCCTGAAGGACATGAATCTGTGGCTCTAGTGAATGGAGTCTGAGCTCTCTGCACAGTACTAACCACAGACTGTGGCAACCCCATGGCTAATAGCTGGGCCTTCTTAGAGGCGAGGCCCAGAGCCAGAGCCCCTGAGGGGAAGAGATGGGGAAGCATCGCACGGACCTGTGACAGGAAGCCCTATCTAGCAGAGAGAGCCCAAGAATGACTCAGAAATGGTGTCACAATTGCCAAGAACAAGATAGTGTGGGGCCAGTTCACCCCCTACTACAAGAGAGTAAAGGGAGGGAAGGCATACAGGAGGCCATGAGCTCACTGATATGTCATCACATCTGTCTGTCCATACCAGTACATGGCACTTTCTCAGCTCTGGCAGAAAATGCAGAAGGGCTAGGTAGACAATCTGCAGTTCCAAGGTATTGTTATGCTGTGTCAACCAGGGCTCCTGCCACCAGCCCCTGATCTCTCACCCTTTTTAACTGCTCCTGAGTCAATCAAAGAGGTGTCTGGTGACACAACCCAGCAATGAAGGACTGGACCCAATGTATTGCTCCTTTCTGCACTGGCTGGCTGCTTCCACCATTGGAGAACGTCCTGCAACTTGAACATCACCAGAACTCTAATCTGCAGGTGCTTCTATGCACACTGTTCGAGGCTCAAGTGATAGCGCTGAACAGGGCACACTGCAGGAGAGCTGGTGGAACTATATATATTGTGGCTGCCATTAGCCACACTAGACACAGGCATAACCTCCAGGTATCTTATGTACTCAACTGAAAATGGCACAAGCAAGCCCTGAGAGTAGTCTGTTTCACCAGTGTCAGAGAGAGGATTCCCGTCTTGGCATCCAGCTACGTGCCCAAGAACTCTGAGGCTTGAGAGAGATGAGCCTGCTTTCCCTCTTGTTGAGGGGCAGTGCTGCAAGAACCTGGCTACTTCCCTGTGGCACTGCTCCTCTAAGCAAGCACAGACAACCAATCATCCAAGTAATTGGCAGTGTGATCTTATCTTATCTTTGCTGGGTCCTAAAACTGCACCTAAAAATGCACCTGGTGAACTTGCTTGTGATATGCCATATGGGAAGACACAAAGGCAAACCTGTGGTAACCTGTGTCCCTACCATATTGGGATTTGCTCTAACTCCTCTTCCATCTGCAGTCTTTGTCATTGCAGAGGATTGATGCAAGGGGAGGTCCTCACCCTCTGAGCAAGAGATTAGAACATCAATTTTGCACTTAAACGTATAAAAATGTAAAAAAAACAACAACAAACAAACAAGAAAGCGTGTGTAAATGGGTAAATGAGACATGTTTTTTAAAGCTCTTTGACTGCGTACAGTGAGTAGAGTAGAAAAGCTAAATATCTATTTGGGTACTTGTGAATGAATTTTCCTCTACAACCAGCATAAGGATACCATTTTAAGTGAAATGCATTCAAAAACTATTATGCTGATTACAAATTTTGACAGTCCACAGACTTTTAACCATCCTTTTTAACCTTCAGTTTGTCCACTACTGTCTATAAAAAGCCATTCCCATAAGCGTCAGGAGCCCTTATTATCAAGTGTGCCTCCTTAGCTAGCTTGGACACTAAACTGTGATGATAAACTAAAATGATGAGCATTATACCTGGTGTACATCAGCATACTAGCATTCACATTAATCACTATATATGTTACTGTGTGTATGAAGTCACTCATGAGTGACGAAATGTTTCTCCCACTGAAAACGCTACGTCCAGATGAACAGAATCAACTTTTTGGGATTTACTTACCTGGATGATTGAGCATGCATCAAGACGTTACTGTATGTAAGCTGTCATTTAATGTTTAGCTCAACCAACCACTGTTCAAAAGTTTGTTACTGTCATGTTACCAACATTTGCCTGATACCCCTGGGAAAACAACTGCCTTAACCAATTACTGTTGAGACAGTTTAGAGCTGCTCTCAGTGCAGAATTTTAAATAAATAAGTACAAACTAGTTTTATAAGTCTGCTACTAGAGCTTTATTATCATGATGAAATTAATATGTCCCTATAGGCCTGGTTGTAACAACTAAGTTGCATCTTTCTACACTGGAAGTAAAGTAACATTAGTTTGACAAGTTGCTACCTCCCAAAACTGATGAGAACTGATAAACATATAATATACATGTTATAGATAATTATATTTTTTTTAACCTGCCTATATAGAAAGCTAGTTGTAGGCAAGCAGTCGAGAGTTACTATACAATCTATGCTTAGACTGTACAGTCTATGACCAAAACTAAACCAGTTAAATAATGTCCCCATATTACATGTTTCTGAGTACATTTTTTTCCCAATTTCATGTTATTTTAAAATATCATAGACCACAAAGTGAGTTTTACTTTCATGGAAATGTACACTGGTTTGGATGCACCTGAAATAAAGAATGTGTAAATTCAGCACAAATAAAGTTGAAATTCAAATCTCGAGTTTCTCAGTAACTTACCAAAGCAGTTGTTACTGTATGTAGCTGTGTGCATGTAAAACCATCACTACATAAATGTTAATAAGCTGCCTTGCCCCTGCTGCTAAATCAATGATGACCACATGCCTTCATCATCATCATCCTGACAGCCTGGCCCTGCCCCAGTGAAACAGCGCTGCTATATTTAGAGCCAGAACCCAGAATACAGTAGCCAAGTAATCACCCCCATCCTGTGTGAGTGATGAACTGCTCCCAGCCTCCCTCAAAGGATCTACAGGGGGGTGAGGAGTCTCTGCCAAACACCACTCTGGTCAGCCTGAGATGGCACGCAACAGTAGCACACACCTTTTACTTCAGATGTGCACACACACATACACAGGTTCACAAAGTTGTGACTGTAATGATCAGAAATATGCACAATATGCACCATGTAAACACATGTATACTCTCATCAGATGATTGGACTCACAATCAACTCACAATTCAACCGATAATGCTGTCTGTGACTGAATTCTCACGATGTTTCATACACTTTAAAGAATGAATCAAAATTATGGGTTAAAAAAATTACAGTAGGAGCAACTGTACAGGCCTCTCCTTCTCCAAGATGAAATCTTAAGATCTCACTATACCCAAACTTTGATTCCATGGTAACGGCTCCCTCCTCTCGCTGTCTCTCCCTCGCCAATCTGTTTTAATTAAAGTGTGTGAGATGCCAAAGGCCAGTCATCTTGTCTAGTCGTAGCCCCCGACTCCTCCCTGTCAAGTTTGCTTTAATTCACACAGATGTTTCCTTTCTATTACTCCATCCTCACCTCCTGGTTGTATGTGTACATCCCTCCCCTTTGTTTACTTTCTTTCTGACCCCACCTCTGTTCTCTAAATCATAAATGTTTAGCACCACCCTCCTCTGTCACAGGTTACTGTATACTGAGCTACTCTATAATGTATTATTGAGGTAGATACCAAGCTAGTCGTTTGTTTGCCAGGAAATCACCCTCAGTAGCTCCACTCTGAACTGAAACTCAGTTTAGAAGTTAAAACCAGTAAAACCAGTTTACCCACATGTGTGTGCATCCTTATGTGTGTCTTTAACAATGAAGATAAAACTTTTAAAAACTTAATTAGAAAATTAATTAGAAAAATGCATGTCTAAGCCTGTTTGTAGTTAGAGTTTATCTAAATCCAAAAAATATATTTCAAAAAGGGCTGAAAAAAATCTCTGACTATTTTTGCACATGTCTGATTTTGTCCAATAAACAGCAAATGCTTTCTAAGGTATAAAAAGTGAAATCATTACTGAAGTGCCTTAAACCTGCATTCATTCAAATATCCACCACTCCTCGGAGGATATCAAAGGGCCACCAGAGGATGACCAAACACAGCATATCAGCACAAGCGCCTGAGGTGTGCACGGTGGTGGAAGTGTGATGGTTTGGGCTTGTTCTGCAGCCACAGGACCTGGGCACATTGCAGTCATTGAGACAGTCATATAGAAAATGATTACTTCAAATTGCTTCTGCTTACTTTAGCAACAAAGTTATTGTTGCTAAAGTTGATTTTTCACACACTGCTTCCGCATTTTGCTTTAGTTTTTAAATAAATGATGATACGGGGTAATGTGTTGTGTTTTATATCTGAGATTATATTTACCTGATTTTAAGACCTGGCAAAGACTTGATATTTTCAAATTATGTCCTGATATATTAAACCTTAGAATTAATAGTGGATGCACTTTCTTTTTACCATAAAAACATGCAGTATCCCTTTGCTTTCTCAGACAGAACTGCCTCTCAGTCACACCATCTGTGAAGAGCACAGGGCACCAGTAGCCAAGTTGCCAATCTTGGTGTTCTCTGGCAAATGCCAAACGTCCTGCACGGTGTTGGGCTGTAAGCACAGCCCCCACCTGTGGACGTCGGGCCCTCATGCCACCCTCATGGAGTCTGTTTCTGACCATTTGAGCAGACACATGCACATTTGTGGCCTGCTGGAGGTCATTTTGCAGGGCTCTGGCAGTGCTCCTCCTGTTCCTCCTTGCACAAAGACAGAGGTAGCGGTCCTGCTGCTGGGTTGTTGCCCTCCTACGGCCTCCTCCACGTCTCCTGATGTGCTGGCCTGTCTCCTGGTAGCGCCTCCATGCTCTGGACACTACGCTGACAGACACAGCAAACCTTCTTGCCACAGCTCACATTGATGTGCCATCCTGGATGAGCTGCACTACCTGAGCCACTTGTGTGGGTTGTAGACTCCGTCTCATGCTACCACTAGAGTGAAATCACCGCCAGCATTCAAAAGTGAC